>JAECUM010012799.1:0-109271 GCA_016617855.1 Megalonaias nervosa | reverse complement strand
TCTCTCTCTCTCTCTCTCTCTCTCTTTTTGAGCAAAGTTGGCTTTCAGCCAATGAGATCATTTATGTAGCCAGTTGCATCATTGACCAGGGTTATGAATTAGACTTCAGGGCACTCTTGCACAAAACAGCATACACCCCAGATTTTCTTCATTTTTAGTACGTGAATGCAGGTTTATGTACATTTTTTTGGTAAGTTTTCTTAGATTTTTACATAACTTTACGGGAACTCCAAGGCTGGCACAAGTAGAACATTTTTTTTAATAAGTATGTTTGTGGAGAGTGAGAGTAACAGAAAAGGTTATTTTGACCTGCTCTGTGACACTGCAATATATACCATATTGTGGGTCCTTTCTAATGATGCTATTTGTAAACATATTTGTAAACATTCTCTGTAAAAGAATGTGTAAACATTCATATGCATAACGATGCAGTTTCCATTGTTGACTAACCCCCAAAAGAAAATGAGACATGAAGAAATCACCAATTTTACATATATATATATATATATATATATATACACACACACACACACACACACAGCATACCAGGGTTGGGGTCGGGAAGTGCTGATATTCAGGGGCATTCGATTGTGATATAAAAATATATTGATACGAGTAAAGAGACAACTCAGAGTTTTTCTCCCATAGCTACTATTCATTACAATCATTTTTTTCTGCATGTTTACGTCTGACAACATCAATACTGTACTTCCACTCCTTATGGTAAAAGCAGCTGTCTTTCATAAATGAAAATAATTCAGAACAGTTATTTTTGTAAAGGCTCATCATCATGATCAGATAGTTGCACCCACAGGACACTGGAATAATAAAGATTTTTATAATGGCTAGTAGCTAATAATGAGAATTCTTTCATGCAGACTCTGTTGATCCTTAGATAAAACTTAGGTGTCAGCTAAAACAAGAAAGTATCGTCAAAGGACATCTGTGTTACTGAAGAACATTTAAAATTGAAAGCTTATAAAAAATCTTGGCTGGTATTATCCACATCATCTGTAGAGGATTTTTAATCATTTCCAGTTGGAAATTGCACAAATTTAATTGTGACACAATGATTTAATAGATAGACTAATATTCTATTATTTTTTATTTATTATGTATCCATAGTGAGATTAATAAACTGTTCCCACTTGTTTATTTTCCAATTTCCTTTGAAATCACATATTTGTACAATAATTCATCAAGGCTAGAAAAAATGTGATTAAGAAACATTGCTTTATGTATACATAAACAGACCTTTTTTATTGCAAATTATATATAAAGGAAAATTTGACCATATGGTGTAAAGTGCATGGCATCAAAATTCAACAGAAATAATTTAAACTGAGTATTAAAGTAACTGTGTCTAAATTTACACAAATACATGTTCACTCGAGCACACATGTGGCTGGTAATACCATTGTCAAACAGTGGGACAATTGCTGGAATAGTGGCAGAAATTAGCAGCCATAAGGAAGTGAACAGATGAGATGTAATTTTATTCACAACTTAAATTTCATTTTTCTTCAGGCCTCTATTTTGAGCTGTCTGCAGAAGAATTTGTTCTCCCCTTTTCTTAAAAAAAGTATCATTTGCTTAACATATTTACTCAAGAGATTTTGATGTTTTAGTACAAGACAACATATTGTCTCTTTAATGTAGAATTAAATATATATTTTTCAAACAGAGTACTTAGCCATTTTGAAACAGTGACTCTTGACTCTTTCTTTGTTTGATAGAGCCTTATTAGGGCATCTGATCCAAATATGTATTCTTCCTCAAGCATGCCATTTAACGAAGATAATGTGCATATGTTAATCAAAAAAAGAAGAAAAAGAAAAATGCATCTTGTATGAAATCCAAGAGAAAAGGCTAATATTCCATTAGCGATAAGAATATGTATTCTGTTAGGTGTTTAAATGCTGTTCAAATTAGAATATGATATCATTACCACAGAACTTCTCTGCCTAAAGATTCATGATGCATGAAGAGTATATTTACTATTTTCACCGGTTTATTTATTTCTTTATTTAATGTCTCAACTTTGTTTACAGAAAAACACAAAAAAAAGGAGACAATAACCTTCATTTGTTGACCTTAATTGGGTTTGGCTTAATTGTCCTAACAAAATTTTCAGTTTTCATAAAAAAAAAAAATGTTCAACAAATTTTAAAAATATGTAAATCAGTAAATAGATAAACAAATTCCTGAAATTTTCAGAAAATTTAATCAGGCCATCTACATGCGAATAGAAATAACTTTTACATTTTATTTTTCCGTCACAAGCGGTTCATGCATAATATTTCTATTTTTTATTTACTTTCTAATATCTAGATTCTAAATAGTTTTATAATGTCTAAAAACATATAGTGATTCAATGGTGTGAAAATCTAATCAGGACAGCTACCTATGCATGCAGAAAGTTTCGTTGATATATGTTGAATGGTTCTTCCCCAATTTTGTTAACAATCTTCTTCAGACAGACAGAAGTCAGCATGTATGCATGGGCTGGATCAAATCAAAATGCCTCCACTGACCGTCATTTAGGCAAGTGAAATTCAGTTTATATATATATATATATATATATATATATTGGTCATTAAGTTATTTTGATAAAAGTCATCAGTGGATGGCATACATGTTTTACAACTCTAGTAGGGACAGTCGATGTGATTTAACTGTTTCCAATTTTCTAGTTATATACATAGCTACATTGAATAGAATCGACATTTCAGGAAATGTTCTGCTTCTTCAGTCTAAATATGGAAGCAGAATCTTTACAGCACACTCACCCCACAGTCTCATGGACATGAATTGTTTTGTTTCACACTGGTCAACCTCTGGCCTGTATATAGGAGAGAGAACAACAGGCATGTGTTTTATGTAGATTAATTAAAGTATTATGTACATTAATTAAAGTACACCTCTCCCTCGATAACTCGCGCACATCGGGGTCCAAAAACACAGACTGCACTATAAGCGAGGGTGTGAGTTACCGAGGGACCTCCAAAAACCCCGCTAGACATCCAGAAAACTGGGTTGGGGGGGGAAACTGGGCTGTTTAATGGCTGAATCCTCGTTTTATAATCGAGTCGAGAAAAATTGTCAATAAAGCGCTTTTTCTGATGAAGTTGTTCGTTATTATCTATATATCACATTTATTTTCAAAATGTCCAACATCAGAAAGATCGATAACATGATTACAACTGGTTTCAACAACCAAACACAATACGCGAAAACATTCATGTATTACGTCACGGCTTTTTGTTTTGTTGATTATTCTGGTTCCCAGAGTGATATATAATAGTATTTCATGAATCTACGAAGCAGGGAACCAGACTAACTGTTGATACACTACCAAACAAGATTCCTTTTTATAAAAAAAATGTAACATTTATTTCGTGAGACAATTGTCTGCGTCGAAACTCAATTTTTGTATTTTTCAATTAGTAAAATATTCATGCCGTGATTTCATTGCAAAAGTAATTGTGAAACTTCTTATCATGCTTGAGGATATCTCTACATGCGAATTCAAGAATTCTCTGAAACTCGTTTTTCCCACAACGATCCGTATCTGTTAAACAAAGCTGTTTAGTTTATGAAGTACTCATTTCACTTGGTTGCCTTGCTATCTCTAATCACATTTATGATTGAGTAGGTTAATTTAAGGTAGTTTAATTAGATATGTACACAATAAAATGTATCACAGTGTTCAATTGGTCAACTGAAATGAGTTACCTGACATACGACCGGTGCTGCTGGTTCATAAGCATGTAGGATTTGTATGCCTTTGACTTTTTTTTTTCAATTACACCTGCTATATTTGATTCAGAAGACGTAATTACCATCATAATAGGAAAGGAGGCCCTCTTCTTATTTAGTGCAACAATACAACAAATGCTTCTGCTAGTCCGATATCAAAACACAATGGGCACTTAATTAGGTTCTCAGCGAAACGCTCGTGACATAGCTGTTACAGTAGATTGACACATTTTACGTTTACTTACAAGAGGACACATTGCATTTATGATGATTACATTTAAAAGTAACTAAAAGATAGAACTAGAACACAAATTTCAATTGATAAAAAATTTATTTAATTGGTATTTATTTATTAAAGTACTGTCTCCACTTGGCATAAGTGACATTTTCATTGATCGAAATGTCCTTGAATATTGTTAATTGCGGTTTACTAAGAATGTTGTTTGAAAAGAAAATGTAACAAGTAACAAAGTAAGAAAATTATACGACTTCTTATTAAATGTCAATATTTCATAATGTTGATTAAATTTCCAGGTCCTATCTACCATTTTCGACGATAAAATGAGTGATATATCAAGTTTCCGTTACCAATTTCAATTGCGATTTTCTTCAAGTTCAACCAATAGGGATCAATTTTTTGGTATTTTCTGGTTTAAAAATTGGGATCCATGCCTGACCCCGCGTTATAAGCGGGTTCGCAAGTTATCAGGGCGCGAGATATTGAGGGAGTGGTGTATAAAGTATATTAATTAAAGTATTATTTAGAGAACTTATAATAAACTTTTAGATCTTGAAAATATTGATGTTATTAGGAACAAAATAGTAGATTAAGTGGGTCTAATTAGGAACAATAATTTGTATGTAGTTTGAAAGGAACCAGATCTCTGACAATCTTTGCCAGCCTTCTACACCTAAAGTAACATTTATAAAAAATGTGATATTTTGCTGTGGAGGTTGAAAGTGAGTGTGAGTCGGATCAGATATGTAGTCATCAGTTACATGTTAACAGATCAACCTCTGGACAACTCATTATTAAAATATCAAGGTTTTGTTTAACACAGATTTGTGTATCAGAAACAATGCCAGTTTGAGAAATTATGTTATCAGGGTGAATCTTGTGAAGTATGCTAGCTTGATATATATATATATATATATATATATATATATATATATATATAGAGAGAGAGAGAGAGAGAGAGAGAGAGAGAGAGAGAGAGAGAGAAATGAATATCAGGAAGTGTTTGAATTTGAATTTGGTGTTGTGAAAAGAAACCGTTATATAAGTACCTTATAAAGTTTGCTTGCTCTACTTGCTAATTCTTCATGTAGGTGCCACTGCCCCATACAGCTGCAATACAACCACAAATATGGTTTCTGAAGTTTAAGTCATGTTGGAAACTTTTCAGAATTAGTAGAGCATAGTGAATACAATGAATGGGATGATAAAACAACTTGTTTATAGGGATCTGAACTATAGTTGGATTAAGATTATTTTTCAAGATGGTTATTGGACACAGGTCAAATGGGGATCTATATATAAATTGTTTACAGCTTAGAATGTTCATGAAATGAACTTTTGAATCTCATCCTAGTCCTGTTATTGTGTCTTAGGTTTTTATATTAGGGCATACATGCCAACCATTATGCTTTTGGCATCATCATTACGCTGTTTTTCACTAAATTATGCCTTACACTTTACAGTATATGGATTATGCTTTTTCCATATATCCCATCCCTCAAAAGATCAATAAGTTGTTTGTTTTCTTTGTTAACATCCCATTAATCCCACATATCATATTCTAGAAAAGACGGCTTCTGCATAACTGTGACATAAGAGTACACTTGTCTGTAGACTTGCATGCACTTTCCTAACAGTATTAATGTTCTCTTTATAGCAGCTGTCCTATTTCCAAGAAACATGCTGGTTTCTACTTTCAAACCTTTGACCTTGGATTATTGTTATGATTCATGTTTGTGAACCAATATATAGTGCGCTATAGGTCATGTCTAATGGCGTCTGTACAAAAAGTACAATAGACCTGCATGTACTTTCCTCATACTATCATTATATTCCATTTATAGCAGCTGTATGACTTAGTTACGAGAAAACAGACTGGTTTTCTAATATTGAATCTTTACTCTCAGATTCTTTGTTCTAATTCATATTTGGTAGAGAACCAGTCTGTAGGTATTTGGTGCTAAAAGTCAAGTTAAATTTATTCTAGTTGATGTGTGTGTTAGAGTAAACATGTGTTTCAAATAATTTCACTGACGGATTAGAAAAAGACAAAGAAAACCAGATTCATCCAAAGATGAATGCATAAAATCGCATAATACAGTGTCCCATTCTAGGCAGCATCACGCCCAATGCAGGCTGTGTGGAAAGGATTTTAATATTGGCACCAAAAGTCATCAAATGAATTCTAGTCGATGTGTGTTAGAACAAAAATGTTTTCAAATAATTTCATTGATGGATCAGTAAAAGACACCCCCCCCCCAAAAAAAAACCAACAAAAAAAACCAAAACCTGAATCCTCCAAAGATTCAAAGATGAATGCATGAATGACATAATGCAGCTTTCCATTCTATGGCACCATTATACCCATTGCACACTGTATGGAAAGGATTTTAATATTGGTCATGGTGGTAAAGTTGATGTGCAAAAACACTTGAAAACAAAGAAACCTATCAAATTAACTCGTCTTACTAACTCCAGTACTATGGTAACTTCTTTTTTTACAGCATAACTCAAAAGCAGGACACGAATATTATAATGCAGAGGTGTTATTGACTGAGTTCTCCGTAGAACACAGACTACCTTAGCAGTAGCAGACCACGTTGGTCCTTTGTTCAAATGGATGTTTCCTGATTCCAAAATTGCAGAAAAATATGCAAGTGCAAGAGCAAAATCATCTAATATTATTAGGTATTTAGCTGAAGATACTTCACTTAAAGTAGCAGAAGACATAAATATTGGGTCGTTTAGTATTATCACAGACGGGAGTAGTGATTATGATGACAAAAAGTTGTACCCAGTCTATGTCAGATACTTTGGCAATGAAAAGGACAAAGTCACGAGTGTTCTTCTTTCATTAACAAAATGAACAGTAGATTCCACTTGAGAAAACATTTTTGATTTGCTTGATAATGCTTTAAAGAAACATGACATAATGTTGGCAGAACTGTATGGGGTTTTCAGCTGATAATGCATCAGTGATGACTGGAATTCATAAAGGAGTTGCATCTTATATTTTGAAAATGACTCCATCAGTGTACATAACAGATTGCCCCTGTCATTTGATGCACCTTGCCTCGGGGGGGGGGGGGGGGGCTGCTGATAAATTAGAAGGAGAATTCCTGAAGTATCAAGTTGGCATTCTACCTGACAATGTACTTCATGAAGAAACAGCACCTTATTTCCCAACTAAGAGAACCAGTCATTGGAAGCAATAAATTTCCTCTTCTTTGTCAGGTTATGAAAGGAATATTGGTTCTTCACCATTCTAGTGCAGACTATGAGAGACTGTTCAGCATTGTTAACAAAAAACTGAATTCAGATGCAGGCTGAGTAACCCAGTAATTAGTGCTCCACTGGTGTGCAAAACATTCATGGTCTCAGCTGGCAGAAAGTGTTTTGAAGTGCAACATGACAGTCTGTTGCTTTCAAAAGTTGAAAGTGCTACATATGAAAACTTGAAAGTGGTAAATAATGTTAAAAAACCAGAGGGATAAATAAATCGTTTTATACACATGTTCATTGAATTTTAGCATGATATATGTGGATTACTCTTTTTCTGCTCAGATTACTCTTTTCATCCACTTGAATTATACTTTTTCCTCGCAAGGGGTTGTTGTGTACGTTAAGGATGTTTACTTCAGACATATTCATTCCTATCTTTAACTTCAGTTGTGTTCAGATTTAATTTGAGTGGAATCTTTCATTTAAATTACTCATTAGAATTACAAAGTGATCGTTTTCAGACTAAATCAGCCATATTGGAATTATTGTTAATTCATTCAAAGACATTTCAGATTATATCATTGTGATACATCTGGACTGTTAGCACATCAAATTATTCCAGACTATTGGCATATCAGCAGATTCAGGATTGGAATTCATTTGAAACACCACTGGAATTCATTAGGAATACCCTATACTTTTGGACTCGCGATAGAACTTTTAGGGCTACTGGGATTTAATTCATATGTTATAAATTCTTTTTTAAATTTTCACTTTGTATTCTAAGGGAAATAAATTATTTGCACTGCCTCTTTGTGACTTTTGTTTGGACAACTCTTTTTTATCAGAAAAAACCCCTCAAGAATGTTGTTAGCATCATAAAGGCTAGTCCGAATCAGGATAGAAAGAAGACCCAACACAAAAGTAAAACAACAGTTGCAGGAAGACCCAAAGAAGTATGAAGTAATTAAAGTTATAGTAAAGTTTCAAACTGAAATGCATGCAAGGACATTGTGCTGGTTGAGGGTGACTTTTTCTTTTATTTTCTTTGAAGTAGCATGTGCAGTCAGTGTCTGAAATTGAACCCTGAACAGTTTTGCTGGTGTGGGAAAGAATACTCCATAACTCTTTACATGGAATTTATTATTATCATTATTGTTGTTATTATCATTATTATTATTATTATTATTATTATTATTATTATTATTATTATTATTATCTTTTCTTTTTTATCCTGCATCAATCTTTTCATATATTTTCTTTATTTCCTTCCTCACACATAATTTTTAGCTGACCAGAGGGATGGTCAGTTGTCCGTTGCCTTTAGTCCAACCATCCATTAGCACAAGTTTCTTATTGCTGCTCCTCCTAACTACTTGAAGAATATGGATGAAGCTTTACACACCAATTCATCCCATGTTCAAGTTGGTCATAAATGAAAATGCTGCTCAGACATCCAATATTACCACCACAGTGTGGCCATCTTGAAAATCTTCTTATCACTGCTGGGTTTTCACCAAAAGACTTCTTAAGATGTCTGGTTAGCCCTAAATGAAAATGGTGCCGATGTGAAACTGATAAATATTCCAGTCTGACATCCAAAATAACCACCATGGCAGAAATCTTAAAAATATTATCACAATTCTGCTTGAAGAGAAGGTCATTTGGCATAGATTTTTAAACAGTTGACTTTTATGATGTCCAGTTAGTCTTAAATGAAGAAGGTGCTGATCTGGTTCCAATATGGCTACCACAGTAGCGATTTTGAAAATGTTTTTATTGCTACTCCATCTGAATGGAAAGTCAATCTTGAAATATTTGTATCTCCTCTCTTCCCAAATGTATGGATATATCAGCATGGGGTTTTTACCAGTTGATTTCTTATGATACCTACTTTGTTTAAAATGAAAATAGTGCCGTTAGTTTATCCAATATGGCTGCTACAATGACTCTTTTAAAAATGTTATTGTTACTACTTCCCTGAATGAATGAGCATTGTGACATGGGGTTTTCACCAAAAAAAATATTATTAGCAATGTTTGCTTTGTCCTAAATGAAAACAGTGTCAGGCTGACATCCATTGTGTCTTCCAGTCGGTAATTTGAAAATCTTCTTATTGCTGAAGAATATCATGGATGGGTTCAGCACTTTGCAGTTAATGGGAAAAATTTATCTTGAATTCCTGGAAATCCGTTTTCACCTGTAGAGTATCAGTACCTTCAAGGGACTCTTGTTCATATACATTGTAGTTTCTGCAATTAGATGGCATCGCTTTCTACTACTAGTACATATTTTGTTCTTTATCTTTATCCAACAATCCAGTCAGAGCAATTTTGTTCTTCATGTGGACAACCAGGGATTTACACTGTGCACAACACCTTTTATTATTTTTAATAAACTACTGTTCTGACCCCAACACAAAACAGATGTGCATTTTACTGTTTGTCTTGTACATTTTTAATTTTTGTTTTGCTTTTGAAAATTCTTTCATATCCAGAATGAAGAACTTAATTTGTATTGGCATGTATATATATATGTGTGTGTGTGTGATAGAACTTTTCAGACTATTGTGATTCACAATACTATAAGTTCCTTATTTAAATTTTCACTATTAGTTAATGTAACAGAAGATAGAAAAATATTCCTAAAATATGAAGGAATAAATCATGGATATTTTTCTGATCTTAGTTACATTAACTAATATATATATATATATGTATATATATGAAGTGCAGTGATGTGTTATGTGATTTGTATGTCTGAATATACAAATAATGATTTCTTTGAAAGAATTAAAAAGAAATATTAGTTGTTCTTTGAACTCTGTAACATGCTGTGATGAGATTTTCTTCTAAAAGTCTGAAAAGGCTTTGAAGCAGTGCTAACATTAGTTTCCCAGCATCCACATCTGAAATTGGATGAATTAATATTCAAGCTGTGCACGCAATTGCAACTTAATCCTGTTTTGTAGAATGTGTTGTTACCTCAGAAGTTTCTTTTTCCATTAAATTTTGAAAAAAAACCAATTTTGTCTGCAGTTTATTTCAAGCAGATTACCAATAGATTCTCAGTGAAATTACATATGAGACAATTAGACTTGACTTTGACGCAAAAGAGATTTGGTTTGATCAAAGGCCAGCCATTCTAATTGTTTTGAGAGAGAATGCTTGGCAACAATAGGCCAGAATTTGGAATCAAGGATCTTGATGTATTTCTCAATATTGGTATTACCATGAACAACTGTCAAAATACCCACACCATTCCACTTTTTAATATGCAGGTCCTAACAGTCAAACGACTAGTGACTTGTGGGACAGGACATGTACATCAGGGTAGCTATTTGCCACTTGGCTGTCTTCATACCTACATGTGATAATTTTTTTCACTTATGACCATGCATTGATTGGAAATAAAATCACATGATTCTAGTGTCCATTTTTATAGTCCACAAATGTTTTTCTCAGGCACATAGAACATTATTTTTTCAGTTCTGAGCATAGATGCCAATCTTTTTTTTTCTGACAAACCTCCTGTGAAAATTATTTTCATACATTTGTCACTGAAAAGTATATTTTGGATATGGTGTGATCCATTACAAGTCTTAGTCAAGTCAGGCAATGAAAGAACTGATTTCTTCAAATGAAGACATGTCCTTCCAATCCTTTTTTTCTTTTGTTTATTCCTTGTCAGTGTTTTCAAACTTTGTCAGGACAAATACCATGTTACCACCATATATTCAATGCTTTGATGTAATCCCAATTCCTTTGCAATGGTAATATACTTTGTCCCACATAGATAATTTTTCACAGTGATTTCTTTCAGTTGTTTTGTTAGAACTTTTGATACACCAATATCTGTTTCAAAGCATATGAGTTTGCAGATGACAATTTGGCATAGTTTGCACACCACTTTAATTCAGGGAATCAAAACCTGAAAATGAATATCTAAATGCATGTATATCACTGTTGTTGTGTGTAAGACAGACATGTGCAACCTATGGCCTACAGGCCAATACAGCCTGTGATATATTTTTATCCATTTATTTGTATCACAGGATGTAGCTTGAAAAATTGCTTCTCCAGTTCTTGCCTTGGAGGAAGTTGCAAATACCTGGTGTAAGTGGACCATGGGTCCAAATAAATGTGGCATGATGAGTAATGCTATTATGCATATTTGTAAATATATGGCAAATAGCTGTATATGGATTGCCATGCACCTTACTAATTTTAAAAAATTATTCTTTGTCCCACCCCCCACCCCGCCCCAAAGTAAAATGTCCCCAATCAAGATTGTTATGGTGCCCCTGGGGAAGCTGTATGATGGTAATGGTTTTATAAATAACACTAATGTTAATTAAAAATAAATAAACTGTAATAGTTATGTTACTTGCTAACTTGTCTCATTTCATTATCTTTGTAAATAAAACATACCAGAGAGAGAGAGAGAGAGAGAGAGAGAGAGAGAAAGAGAAAGAGAGAGAGAGAGAGAGAGAGAGAGAGAGAGTGAAAATGAATATGTTAAATCATCTGGATTTCTATTACCAGTTCTTTTAAATCATTCAGTCTGTATTGCTAAAGAAATTCTTGCTTCATATAAATGTTTTTTCCAGAGAATTTCAGAAGATATGTTTGAGTATAAGTGTTGATACTTTAATCAATGAACTGTGATCTGTGAACTGACAGATCTATAATAGAATTTGATACCTTATTGATTTTCTGTCCAGTTGGTGCCTCCTGATAGGATCTTCTTTTCAAACACTGATATAGTGTACATGTCTAAAATAATCTGGCAATAAACACATGTGCAACATTTTCAGATTTTCATATTAGTTTAGTAAAAATCAGTTGTTTATTTTTCTAAGTTACAAAGTGAAAATTTAAGAAACATTTTCAATATTGTAAATTAAATTCCAGATAATCATAATTAACTGTCCTGATGTACCACAATGATGTAATCTTGAATTTCTTTGAATGCATTCACAATAATCCCAAAGTTATGTGTTAGTGCGAAAGTCAGTGAGCACTTTGTATTTCCAATGAATAATTGAAATAAACAATTCCTCTAAAATTATATATGATCACAACAGTAAATGACTGGTCCAGTTAAGACAGGAATGAATTGTTTATTTTATCAATCTCATATATATTTCACATATATATTTCACCTGACCTAATGGATTATTCCTGCAAATTGTAAACAAGTTTGCTTCCAGAACATTTTTAGCTCATAATCAAGGTTAGGTATTGAATTCAGATTTTAGTAAACATCTTGTTTACTACTTACAATCGTGACAAAAGTCAGGTATGCATAAAGTCCATCCACAACCCTCAAACATGGATAAAAATCAAGCACATAATATAAATATACATAACACACCAGACAGTTATCTTGTGAAAAATGTTCATGGATTTTAAGAAAATACATTAGTTTTTTTTTATAATAAATCAGAAGATATACAATTGTTCCTTTTTTGTTTAATTGACATTATACTGACTAGTTTTAATTAGTATATAAGTATTACATAATCCAAACCTGAATCTGGTTCATGTTCAAAATGTGCTGTTTATTATAAACAGTAAAACCTGTTATGAGAGACTGCCCCTTCTGCCAACAAAAAGTGGTCTCTCAAGACAGGTGGTCTTTCATAGCAGGTTTGTACAAAAATACCAGTTTCCAAGGTCCAGTTTCAGAACAATTTCAAGAAAAATAACCACAATCACTGTACATATATTCTGTTCTTTATTAATAGTTTCTAAAATATTGTATGCATTCATCTAAAAACAAAATTATATTGTAATAAAGATATACTTCTATCATTAAACATGAAATCACATTTACATTTGACGATCACATATTTTAGCATGTGAAATCGTTTCTGAATTACTCGTTTTCCTTTATAACAACCAAAATTCTTTGTGCTAAAATTATTAGTGTTCAGTTGTAACATCGAACGTAAAGACGGTAGCTGTGGGAAAATATGAAAAATCTATACATGTGCATTGCATATCTAACAATTAATGAAATAAAAAGAAACAATGATCTCATCCAGAAACAGGACCATTTACTCAGTGACAAAAGTCAATGGCTTCATTCAAAGATAACATACAGGGATTAACTCTATAAGCAAAGTGTGTAATCCGGTCGCACCAACTTGAATAGACGACAGCTTTGTGATTGGGATGTCATCACTTAACATTGGGGGGGGGGGAACAAGCATCACAAGTCTTGAGCACTATCAATCGAATCCCGCAAATGATTCTCTCTTGCTGGTTTAATAGACAATGACCTTATTCACCCCCGGCAATACCGATTAACTTGAGACAAACAAAATACGCGACCACTACGTCAACTTTGACAGTTCAACGGCATTTAATGACATGTACATTAGCCTGGTTTACGGACTGTAGCATCTATCACCGGTAGCAACAATCCTTTTTTTTAATATTCCTTTTATTTTTGTTTTTAATCAGAACATTCTATACTAATCAAGCGGTCGTTGTAATAATTGATTACATAAAGGTCACTAGTGTCTGTCAGTTCTCGCGATACAGTCGTTATAGGGATGCCAGGTCCTACAAAGGCCGGGAAGCAGGTTAATTACAGGAATTAGTCTGGTTCCCTGCTTTGTATGCTTTCTGATTTCCTCACCTCTATATGAATAACGGAGAACAACACAAGGAGCACACGAAGCAGGGAACCAGACTAGGAAATAATCTCCATATACTTTAGTCTGGTTTATGACAGAAACTATAAAACACTACAAGCCTAGTAAAAGAAAAAATCAGAGATCAGTAGCCAGCCTATTTTTTTTAATTTTTTTTTTATATTTGGAATGGTATGAGCGGTCGTTCTTAAGGGATTAAACAAAGGTTGGTGGAGTTTATCCTCGTTTTTTGTGATGCGGTCGTTCATAGCAGTGTCGAAATGCACATTTTGCCAAGATGTCGCGGTCGCTGGTCGCATTCAGCAGGTGGTTGCTCATAGCAGAGCGTTTATATAATAAAATCGATCTGTGCATTACGATTGTGGTCGTGCATGACAGGTGGTCGCTCATAGCAGAGGTCGCTCAAGACAGTTTTTACTGTAGTATGAAGAGAATATATGTCATAGCAATAAATGCACTTGTTTTCAGTCCATTAAAACATGTAAAACGTATGCCGATAAAAATATTATGAGATTTAGAATATAGTCTTTCTGATCAAATTTGGCATATCTGCTGGTTTGAAATCTTGGGTCTGTCACATGTATGTGCTGTTATGTACATTTAATTTGTATAATTTGTTGGCTTTTCTTTATGATTATATGTAATATATATTTGTATTTTGCACTTGACCTTGCCCAGACTCGAGTTCACTGTGTACCTGGCTAGGGACATTGATTTTGTAAACAACATAATGCATAGCTAATATTTCTCAGTGAGTATAGATTAAATGTTAGGATCATTATCAATGGAGGTAAACATGTGTATCTTAGTCTGAGTCTAGGGCTTTTGTACTTCTCCAAAGGAAAAAACCTGATGTACCTGATGTGTCCCATGTTGTTTATTATAATTTTAGTAATAGACCTTATCTTGTTGACAACTTAGAATGTTGTAAAATTAAACTTTTGATCCTCATCCTGGTTTAGTTTTGGTTACTGAGCTTTTTATATAATGTTTTTACTTGAGAAATTACTCATTCTTTTCTTAACATCTTGAAGCAGAATCAGTTTTATTGTTGTGTTTAGATTTTCATTTAATTGGAATTATTTATTCAAATTATTATTCACTGGAAATAGAAAGTGTTCATAAATAATATTCTTGGACTGGAAGATTAATTTGGAATTTTAGTGAATTCAGGCAAGAACATTTTTGGATTATATTATTGTGATAGCATCAAAAGACTTTTAGCACCTCATCACAATTCAGGCCATCTTCTTATCTCTATTCCTCCTCAACAGAATGTCACATCAGGTTTTCATGAGAAAGTTTTTATTATATCTAGTTGGTCTTTAAAAAAAATGATGCTGATCCAGCATCTAAATATGGTTTGAGATTGTGGCCATCTTGTAAACCTCATTATTGTGACTGCTCCTGAATGGATGGTCATATTGAAATGAGGTTTTCATCAAAAGACTTGTTTTGATAGTTAGCTGATGCTACCAGTAGATGGAAATGAGGCTGATCATGTATCCAATATTGCTGTCATGATAGCCATTTTTGGAAATTTTCTATTACTATTACTATTCCTTCTACATGGATGGTCATATCAAAATAGAGTTTGACCAAAGACTTCCTATGATGTCTCTTTGGTCCTAAATGAAAATGGTATCAATCTGACCGCCAATATGGTCATGACGGTGGCCATCATGACAGCCTTGTTATCGCTACTCCTTCAGGATAAATGGTTGGATCAGTATGGGGGTTTTCACAAAAGACTAATTATGATGTCTAGTTATTTCTAAATAAATAAAGTGCTGATGTGACATTCAGTATGGCAACTATGGCAGCCATTTTGAAAATTGCATTGTTGTTAATACTGAGGCCACAATGGCCGTCTTAAGAATCTTTCTATCACTATTCCTCTGGATTAGATGACCATGCCACCCTAGGATTTTCACTTTAAGACTAATTATGATGTCTAGTTGGTCCTAAATAAAAATGGTGCTAATCTTACATCAAATATGGTCAGCAGATGGTAGCAACACTGGGCAGTTAAAGAAAGAAATAGTCTTATGTTGGATTCCTTGAAATTCTTTTTGGAAGCTAGAGCATCAGTCCTTTTGAGTGACTGTTGTTTCAAAGAGTCCAAAGCAGGCTTGGGAATGATGCAGTACTGAATAGATGATAGCAATCACAATCTGATTTTGAATTTTTGAGGAAAGTAGTAGTATACTAGACAATTTTCGATTGATTTTTCATCAGCAAGTTGGTGGATTACCAATGCTGCCCATCTGTCAGTCAAACAGTTAACATATTACAACTATTAATGTCCTGCTGACCAATACTATAGCAAGCTATGTAGGAGCATAATAACTGAGTCTAGAAAGCTTGTCTGGGTTTTCAGAGCAGCTCCAACAGCTTTTGGCAGCCCCACAGTCACCACTCTTTAAACATATACAAATTCTAATTGTCATAACTTTCAATATTTGTCAGATTTGCAGTGTATATATATATATATATATATATATCTTGATGTTCATAGTCCTTTTAACAGAAATGTTTTCCTTAATGCCTCAATATTTACTAAACTGTTATGCTAATAAGGAGCTGAATTTGTCGCTGCTCCATAAATTGAGCTTTAATTTTCTTACGATGCATGAGGTCATGGGCATACACATTATCAAAATCAACCTGAGTGAATTTTTCATTCAAATGAATAAATTTTACAGGATTTCAAGTTTTGCTTTTTTTCAGATAATCCCTCAAAGAAGTTATTAGATTTCTTCAATGAATTAAAATATATCTTTGAATTGCTAATAAATGCATGGTCAGTAATTAACTAATTATAGGGCTTCATTGACACATCTACAGATCATTTATCATCTGTAAAAGTTAAACTCTGGAGTTTACTACAGAACAAATGTGTTTCACTGGCATACTCCAGTCTAGATTATTATCAAAATGAAGCCCCCAAAAGGTTTTCTTTGTCAGCAGTTTCAGTTTCATTATTGGAGATCTACAGCTCAAGATTTGGATTTCTGTTCACTGATAATCTTTGCTTTGTTCCAATCAGTATTGCCTTGGCTTTTGGGTGGATTGATAAACATGTCAGTCAGTGAGTACCAACATTCAGTTTTATTTAAATCTTCACCCTGTTATTTGTTCAACATTATAAAGTTAAAATCAATCTTATGCAAAGTACTATCATCAGCATATAAATCAGTTTTTGAATGTTGTACATTTATGAATAATATGAACAATACAGGCCCTGAAATAGATCCCTGTGGAACTCCTTTATTGATGAACATCAGCTCTGATTTAATGTTATCAATAACAACTTGTTCACTTCTGTCAGATAGGTATGACTGAGCCATGAGTGTGATAAGTGAGAACATCTGTACTTTTTAATTTTCCATGCAAGTATATTATGGTCAGCTAAATACAAGGCCTTCTTATATCAAGGTATAGAGTTCCAACCAATTCTCCCATGTCCATTGCAAGCAACCATTCACCAATGAGTTTTGTTAGTGAGACAGACAGGAGTGGTTTCATCTAAATCCAGATTGTGATGGGTGAATTAAATCATATTTAAACAGGTAACCATAGGGGTGTTTGGAAACATCTTTGAAACAGTTTGGATATGGTTGGTGGAGCATATATATAATGGTCTGTAATTATCTGGATTTGATTTTAAACCTATAAACAGATGTAACCTATGCAGCCTTCAGTTGTGATGGGAAGACTCCCTTAGTAATGCTTTGATTAATTATATTGGTAAGAGATGGAGCAATAATATAAGCACATTTTTTGGTCCAGTCCAGCAAATTTCTTAGAATTTAACTTTTTCAGTTCACTTACTACATCAGCACATGACAGAAATGGTATAGTTAACTGTACATTTTCAGGAATTTTAAACTTGATAAACTCTTGTAACTTGTTATTTATTCACATTAGTATCTGAGATATTGGAATTCATGTTTGTTATATTAATGAAGCGCTCATTCAATTTGTTAACAACATCATGCATATCATCCGTTATTGTCCCATCAATTATTAGTTGATTTGGGATCTTACTATTTGTATTTGGAATAAAATCATTCAGGATTTTTCACATTTCATTTAGATTTTCAACATTTTCAACAAATATTTTGTACAATCTTCTTTTAGCAGACTGATTTATGGCAGTACATCTGTTACATCAGAGTTTGTAGTTGTGCCAATCCTTGATTTTATGAAAACAGTCTCTATTATGTCTGGCTAGGTTGATTTCTGTTGTAAGCAATGTGGATTTTTAAACGTGTTTCATTCTGTTTTGTTTTTAAGGGAGTATGTTCATCTAAACAGAGTTAATAATATTGTACCAGGTTTCAAGAGCTTCAGTGGGGTCTCCTGCATTTTCTACACAAAATAGAAGGTTGTTTGCTGGACAAGATCAGAATTAATTCTAATTTTGAATGTGCTGATGTGCCAATAGCTTGGAATAATGTTGATGTGCTAACAACCTTGATGAATTCAAAATAATCCCAAAACAGTGATTAGTCTGAAAGTATTATTGAACACTTTGTAATTCCAGTGAACAATTTAAATAAATCCTCTCAAGTATTCATTCACTGAACATTACTAAAATTGATTCTTTTAAAGACTGATGTTTAGATAGGAATAAAGAATTTTGGTTTATTGCTACCTGATACAAAAACCAAAGTCACAATCGGAGGTCCAGGATGAAGGTGAAAAGTTTATTTCTAGAACATTCTAAGTTGTCAACAAGATCAGGTCTATTACTGAAACTTAAGTAAAGAAAATGGCAAACAGCAGGTACATCAGGAATTCCTGAGTGGATAACATCTCCTGATTTCAAATCCAGGTAAAATAATAATCTTAATATATAATCAACAATCATAGGTAAAAATTAGCTATGTAATATTTTATTTACAAAATAAAAAGACATTAGTCAGGTAGGCCCAACTCCTACCCTGAATTGTGGACAAAGGTAATTCACAATATAAATTCAATATACATCACAATACCTTTCAATCTATCTCTTTTGTAAAAGTGTGTAGCATCAAATCAATCTTCTTTCAGTGATACATGGCCAGAAAATAATTGACCATACTATGCAGGGAAACTAAAAAATAAGTAAATGTCACAGTTTTGTACATTTGATGATAACGTTCACCAAATTAGCAGAAGTGGGTAGTGATCACATTGGTTAGTGAAGATACACCAGAAGATGACAAGAATACATTGTCACTAAACAATTTCTGCTTCTTCAGCCTCTCCGACTGTGTTGAAACATAGGGCCTTGAATATGCTTTGCTAGTGTACCCATTTCTGGGCTGCTTTCTTATAGTTTGTCCCATGTTGTTCTGGCAGTCATAATCTCTTCCTCGACAGACCTTTGCCAGGTCTTCCTTGCTGTGCCAACCTTTCTGTTGCCTTGATGGTACCATGCAAAGGGCCTGCCTGGTAAAGTTGCTCTCTGTATACCTCTTGATGGTACCATACAAAGGGCCTGCCTGGTAATATTGTTTGGCAACTTTCTCTCTGTATACCTAATCCACCCACATCTCCTTCTGAAGATTTGGTGAATCAGTAGTCGGTAGGTAGTTTCCCAGAAATCAGTGTTACGGATCCTCTCTGGGCATTGGATTATAAATTGATGAGGTAGCAGAAGCAGTTGTTCGCAAAGGACTGCAGTTTGTTTGAAGTTATCTTAGTCACTCTCCAAGTCTCCAAGCTGTAGAGCAGAACAGACATCACATTTGTGTTGAATAGTCAGATTATGTTCTTTTCTGAGAGGGATGATGAACTCCATACCCTTTCAGGGTGTTAAATGCTTGTCTGTTCCATATGTCTTGGTTGGTCCCTCTATCGGTCAAGACAATTTAATCTCTAGACCGGTCATCTAACCCGTAATCTATCCTCTCATTGCATTAGTATATGAGGATATTGACAAGATCCTACGTTCCTTCAATAATGATAAACTGAAATCTTTTCATAAACAATGTACAAGAAACCAGATTATGTATGGCATCTCTGATGCACTTCTAAAGCCATTGTAAAGAAAATACAGTATCTATAACATGTCTCTGGATGCAGTTTTTGAAGTGTACATTTTTCTCCAGGTGGCATTTTTACCACCAAACGTACAGCATTGTAACAGCGATGTTATCCTTACAAGTGGAGATAACCCACTGTGAGCAGTTTGAAATGACAGCATCTGCCATAATACTCAATAAGATGCATAAATTTTCTTCTGATGTCTTTAAGTTCCTAGTTGGCCATGGTTTGTATGACCTTGAAGAATCCTTGAAGGGTTGCCTTGAAATTGATCCAGTCAAATAAAAATGACAGAGGTCGTGCAGTATACATTCACAAATTGTGATCAGGAGTAGAAAAAGGTATATTGTTTTCTGTCGTCATGTACTTTAGTTTCATTGTTAACTAAAAACAAATAACGTTCTAATATGAAGAAAAAAGATGCAGAAAATATGAACCAATTATAGAAAGTCTGCATCATTTACCATATGGAACTACTTACTGCACGATCGTTACTTTACCTATGTGCAGGGTATTTTCTGCTAGCATAGAATTTAGAACAATGAACAATCATGTGGTAACTGATGCAATCTGTCTACTGTGTCAAACCTGTCAGTATTATTGAAAAGTTTTCCTCATAGGCTGTACTGCTCATTTTAATTTTTCCCCAAGAATATTTAAAAATAGGTTGTTCTAAGTCATATGGAAGACACATTTTGAACTGCAAATGCAAATCTTCCATACGTCTTTGCCTGATAGATATCTGGGGAAAACATAAGAGCAGCAAATGTAAAACTGAACATGGCAAAAATGATAGTATGTGATTACCTTGGTTGGGTTCGCCATATACCATTTTAAAGAACTGCAGTTTATTTTCAAAACATTTTTTAACTATATCACTGACTAAAATTAGGTATCTGATGTGATTATTTTCTCAGTGTGGCTTAAATATAATTTTAGAAAATACACTGAGTCTTGCTTTTGGCGTTTGAATGCATAGCATTTTCACTTTCACGATTCTTTAGAAAATAAACTGATCTTGCTTCGGTGTTTGAATGTGTAGTATTTTCATGAGTCTTCCCAATAATTGTCATCATTTGTTTTCTTCTTATTTTTCAATCATTCAGTAACCATATAGAACAGGTAACCTTGTAGAACTGCTCTTTTGTGAATGAGGCATGTCAAGTCAATTTCATCCCTTTAATTTATTATCATTTTTAGATCATACAATACAAAACTACATCTTGTACTGCATGTATTTCCAAGGAGTCTGGCATGACATTGGTTGCAGACATCTGATATAGACTGTACAATTAGTCACTTCAATTACTTTAATTTCCACCAGACCATTATTTCATTATTTATTGCAATTCCTGCACTGTAATTATAATTTCAGCAGTACTTTGTTCCAGTGATAATGTCAGTCCCACAGACATGTCTTATGCTGATAATATCTACACCAACTATTTTGAGGTTGTTCTTTCAAATGCAATTACTTACAATGTATGCCTAGTAAATTTACAGTGACAGTGTACGGAAGATTAAAAATAACTTTTAAACAGAAATCTCCATAATTGACATCAAACCACCGTATTATGTTGTGGTGTTGAATAATACTGATAAAGTCTTCAATCGAGGGAATAAAAGTAGCCCTGCAGCTGTAGTTAACTTTCCATAAATTTAAAAATAACAAGGAAATATTCTTGATATAATTCAATACCCCGAAAAGCAGTTTTCAAAAAAGAAAGATAGAGCAAAATAATCAGTTTTATTATATTTCCTCTGCAATTTGCACTCACTATTATCATTTCCTACAGAATTTAGAGTATTATAACGTTAAAAGCCCCCAGAATCTATAAAACAATTACATGTTTCAATACCCGGTTTACTTGAAAAGAGTTGCACTGGAATATTGTATTCCAGATCTTGCTTTTGTTAAACTTAAGTGTTCACTTTCTACCAGCATTTTCTTAATAATAATTCCTATTATTATTTTTGCTTTTAAACCAATTAGTTGATTAAATGCAAACAATGTATTTCTGAAAGTTTTTCCCCTGAAATTGAGTCTTTTTTGTCATTAATTTAACCTCAGTAATACATTGCATTAGTGGCTGTCAATCACTCTGCAATGGCAGACTACTACACACCTTGCGTTTTTAAATTCCAAGTATGTTTTAAAATGAAAATTAATTCTACATTGTAAGGCTATATTTTTTCCTGATGAAAGGCATGCCTAGTGGGCACACAGGAGTCAAGATTTAGCACACATAGGACAAAAAATTATGAGATATTAATAATCCAACATTCAACGTGTGGCACTGTCAATTTATGTTAGAAGTTGTAAAGGAAACAACTTTGGCGTTTGATTTACCGACTTTCAATGGTGCTCAACAAAACCCCACCAAATGGAACCATAAGGGCCAAACTGATATTACTTATTGTAGGATTTAATTTGGGTTGTAAAGCTGACATTTAAGTTGTAAGCATCAAAACAGCTGCGTGATGGCTTTCAGACCATCACTAAATCGTTGATAACAGGATTCAGCCATGGATTCATTACCATTTTTAAAAAACAATGACGCCACCTGAGAATTATAGGATATGAGAGAGATTTACACTGATGAATTTTATTCAGGTCGGCCTTGCTAACAGAGAGTACTCTAATAGCACCGGATTTTAAAGTATTTTCTTTGTTCAGCAGCGAGTTGTTCTCCTTCAATGACATTATATGGTCAGTGTCACTTCAGTTACATCACATCTGGATATATAAATGACTGGGCCTTTCACACAGAAAAATAATGCATATAAAACAGAGATAAATAATACACAGATATCTGGATGAGTCTTGAATTTGCAGCTGCAGATCATTTTATAGAATGTTATTTTGTCAATTGATTTGCATCAAATGTGTTAACAGGTTTAAATAAGTAAATAGGTTACAGCAAAAAATTCAGAGTTTATTAAAATACCCCTCATATGTAAGCCATCATGGACAGAATTTAAATCTTGTTATAGCTACTCCTTCTGTGAATGTTTAGTCCTATTGGCATTCAGAATTTCTGAAAAATCTTGTCATAATTCCTCTTGCATGAATGTTACTGACAGACATGGGTTTTTCTTCAATCACTTCTTGCCATATTTAATTGTTTCTGAATGAAATGGTACTGATATGACAACAAACAATCTGCACTTTCATTAAGGAGTTTTGAAAACGAGACATTTGACCAAAGGTCATTGCTTGCATTTTTGTACTTCACTGAGATTATCAAAAGAGTGACTTGTACATACACAAATGAATTTTGTCCAGGCTTTGTATTTCAGTTGCTTTCAATGAACAAGTTGATAGCACTCTGACATTAATTTCAAGGTCAAAGGTCGAACGTCTTGACTTGGTTTTTAAGCAGAACTGGTAAGAATAGCACAAACAAATATGAATGGATTTTTACCTCATTGTATCTACATATCCAAACAATAAATTGAATGATACCACCTCACTAATGTTTTCTTCCTCAAAATATTGCTGAAAAATTTAACCAATCTTAGCATGTAGGTATATCTTGATACTGTCTGAGAAAAGTTTGATTGGTATGTTGGAATTTCTCAAGAGTATCAGAGATAGCTTCAGTATTCAGAAGTTAAAAATAAGAAATAAACTTTTGTTGGATTCCCAGAAATTGTTATTGGCCAGTCATTCTGATTTAAGTGCACTTTCAGAAAATAGTGATAAAAATTGATGTGTAAATATACCTCAAGAGTACATAAGATGCACCAAAACTAGGTCAATGTGACCCAATTTTTGTTTGAGTAGCCTTTGTGTTTTAAGCTATATCTTCTTGATACCCTCAATATCTTGAACCCTTCTTCACTTCCACTTACGAAAGCTGGACAGTATATGGATGCATCTGAAGAAGAGTAATCCTACCATATTAAAACTAGGTGACTCTGACCTAGCTTCTGTGTTTGAATCACCTTTCTATTTCAGCTGTTTTCAGTTACAACCTCAATATCTTAGGCCCAATTTCACCCAAACTAATCAAAACTGATGCATTGCAAGAAAAGTAATCCTTCCATATAAAAAATAGACCACTCTGACCTAACCTTCACAGCTATTCATTTGTTGCACCCTCATTATCTTGAAGCTTATTTCACATACACTCATGAAATTGATAAAACATGCCCATGTCTCAAGAAAGATAAGTTTACAATACCAACATAGGTCGCTGTGAGCTAAGTTTCATGCTTGAATGACTTGTTTACTTTTAGCTATCTGTGTGATATGCCCTCAATATCTTGCACCCCATTTGACAGACACTTATGAAAATTGGTTTGTTTATGCATATGAAGAAGAGTCACTTGACTAAACCCAAACTAGATTGCTGTGGACATATTTTCATGTTTGAGTGACATTCATCTTTGAGGTATTCGTTTATCACATTCTTTTCATCTTAAACCCTATTACATCTAATCAACCTGGTAACAACAGTTTGTACTTTGATGCATCTTAGTAAGCATTATATTGAAAGTACCAGTAATATTTCCTCCCTCAACATAGTGGCCTGGTTGTTGGCTTAGCCTTGCAACCAGTGGGTAATGGGTTTAAATCCTGTCCAAACCAACCTGTATTGGCTGTTGTGGCACATCTCTTTGCAAGGCTCTTTCCTCCCACTGACTCAGCATCAACCCTTCATATCATTGTGTTTGGGGTTTACATGTAAACACCTTGTTTCAAACTAGTAAACAGGCCTAAATTATCAGCTTTCTCCTTTGGGAATTAGTTGCCATATTTGTTCATATAACATTCATATGACTCCAAGAACATGTGACCCCAGAGAATTTTAATCTTGGTTGAACTCAGTGTCCTTTCCACCTTAATGTGTTAGAGAAATTCAAGTGTTCCTCATTTCCCACTACCAAGATGGAATGGACACTGTTAAATTGAAATAGGGGAATGCATTTACAGTTTTGACTTGCTGATAATTGATCACTAGTGTGGCTTTAACAATTAAGTTCTAATTGACATCATTAAGTATTCAGAATCATGCAGATTTAGGTATGATTTATTTGCATGTTTGTGACATGAAATGGGAGAGTTTTTAATTGCTGAGGGAAATGCCCCATACTTTCTTGTTATCTTACTGTAGTTAACAGCTGAAGTCATTCCTGTAAATTTTGTCCCCTGAGAATATTTCTCATTCAGGTATTTACAATGGCTACATATTATTTATAATGAATCTATTAAACCTGCACCAATCATGCCATTTTTTCATTCAAACAAGTTATCACTTCTACTAAATCTTTCGAGTGACCCGATTTTATGCCTCTCCCCAGTGTAACCCAAACAATCCATAATAATTGCCTCATTGCCAAATTTGTCAATAATGAAGTTCAGTTATATAGAGATGATACAAATTTTGTCTTTTATTGTGGTGTTTCAACTCTACTTAAACAAGGTACATAAGCAACAGTGAAGTTCATGATACAAACATATCGCCTTTACACTTCTATTGTTTCTACTTTATATCAGGAAAATTTTTACTTTTTTTTTTTTAGTTTTGGGATCATATTCCTTGCAATTGAAACATCATTGCTTATTCTTTTCTGTGTAATACACCATGAGTTATGGAACAGGTCAGGTGATAATAAAATGTTTCATGTGCCTCAGGTGTACCTTTCTTTAATTCATTTTTCATCTTATTACCCTGTCTAGCCCATAACAGTGAAGATACCAACAAACAAACAAAACTCCATAATTTTATGCAAACACATCAAGTTCCATTGAAGTGTTTCCAACTGAATGTTGGAAAAAAAATCTGATGGACATGTATTTTCATGGATATGTGTTTTTTTTAAGATTTGTCTTCCATTGCTTTTGTGAGAATCTTATGGCTGTGCCAGATATTTGTCTGTAAACAGATGTCATTTGGGATCCAAGGATGGCAATATTGCATCTAAGAATTTCTATTATTGATGTATATCACAGCAAGGGACCACCATAATAATTCCAGAACAAGAGAATATTTAATGTTTCATTGCAGTTAAATAACAATTACTCCAGCTTAATGAATGACTGTGATAGTAAAATACTAGTACCGGTAACAGATCAGTTCGAACAATTCCTGAGAACTAAATTTATCACCATCATGAAAATAAATGATTTGCACAAAAAAAGGAAATATTAGTGGTCTGCAGCTTTAGCAGTAAGAACCTTCCAAGGGCTGATTCAATGGAAGCAGGGACCCTCTTGGAGGACTTGCCTCCTCCATGGCTTCCTGGGACTTGAAAGAGCAGCAACACTGGTCCCTTGCACTGACTCCTGGCCCAACAAAACTGGCCAAGAAACGAAATCATCCTGATCTCAAACAGCAAAGTTCTTCAAAGCCATTCAGTCCCAATCCAGGTAACAACCCCAATTCAGAGCTCCCACTTGGCAGTCAGGCCAAAGAGGGCTTGCTGCAAAGGCCCAGGGAGAGAGTTTGTGGGCCTTTCTTCCTTACCTGAGAAAAAGGAGGGACAGCCTAAGGACTCGCTCACTCCCCTGTGGTGTGTTCATCATACAAGTAATAGAAAAGTCAGGAGATTTCCAAACTTTTGACTGGAGTTTTGACCTCAGTAAAGTAGGATTTTCAGTGACCGTATTGTTAGCATTCAAATGGACAAAAATTACTATGGAAAAGAATTTACATTTTTTAAATATTGAAACATGCACTTCATCTAATAAAGTCAGACATATTCACAGTAACTTGTTGCAATTTGTTTGCTTCTTATTAGCATTGTTAGCATTTCTTAGCTCATTGCTGGATTATATAGATGGCAGTACTCGTCATTGTTGATCATAACATTTAGGAGATGATTACTGTTACTGGATCCAGGTTTCCTTTAGAGGGAGCCTGAATGTTCCTCTGAATGGAAAAATGTCTTTAGTGTCTGCGTTGGAATTTGGCAATACAACTTGACTGAGTCCACCAAGAAGTTTAAATGGCTTCCTGCCTGGGGGTAGATTCAGACTGCTGACTGACTGCTAGCACTGCTCAAGATTGGTACTGTCTGGGTCTGATGTTGTTTTAGTGTCAGTAAGATTCTCCCCATTAAGCATAAACACAAAGCGACTACTCTGCTAGCCTAAGTGGTTAGAGTGTCCACCTTGGATGCGGGAGGTCACAGGTTCGAACCCCAGCCAGGTCATACCAAAGACTTATAAAAATGGTTAATAACAGCTGCCTCGCTAGGCGCTCAGCATTAGGAGGTTAGTGTTGGACTGGTCAGCCTAGTGTCAGGATACTGTGACTGGGTGGGACATCATGCTACATGTCAGCGGGATGATGCCCCAGTGCTAGACATCACTATAAACTGCCACACTGCAGACACAGACATCATAGCAATATGACTGAAAATTTTCAAAGCTACTTTAAAAATCTAACACACACACACACACTATATATATATATATATATATATATATAGTATATATATATATATATATATATATATATATATATAATCAATGATCACACCATTTTGACTCTCATCCTTATTTGCAGACACCTTTGTTATTATAATTTTCATCACTATCACCACTCTTTTAGTATGTTATGTATGTTTAATATGTATTATGTGCTTGACCTTTGTCTGTAATTGAGGGTAGGAGTTTGGGCCTACATGACTAATGTCCTTTTTTTTAAAACACATGTTTACTTGGATTTGAGATCACGATATTGATTGTTCCTTTGGTCTATCTGATTTTTGTCAGGTTGTTTGATAAAGTTTAAGTAAAGAGACTTTATCTAGTTTAAGATTTTGATTGACATTTCCATTGGAGATGAAAGTCGGAGGCATTTTATTGTGTCATAATTCAGGCGACAGTCTGAATATAAAGAAGACTATGTAAACAGTTATTTATTCCTATTTTAATAACAGTCTTTGTGGAATCACTTTTAGTGTGTTTGGATATAATTTGGGGGGAAATATTTATTTAAATTATTTATTGGAATTACAAATGCTCATTGACTTTTGAGACTCATTCTAAGACATTATAGATTATATTATTGTGATACATCAAGACTATTGGCACATCAGCACATTCAAGATTTTTGGAATTCATTTGGAACATTCTATACTTTTGAGTTTGTAATAGAACATTTAGGATTATTTGGAATTTAATTCACTATGCTGTAAGTTTCTCTTAAATATTCACCTTGTAACTTGGAGAATTAAAATATTTTTTGGTTTTACTTGTTGGTTTTCCTTCTTTCTGTTTCTTAGTTTAAGACCATAGAGTCATTACAAATGACAATCAAACAATTATCACTTACTAATATTATAAACTGAGACAAAGACCCCATCCATCCCAGGCATTAGGGAATACAATGGAAGTTAGTGACATGTACTTTTATTCTGGTTTACATTCATGTTTATAAGCTTTTAAATAGAGTTCAGTGATGTTTAAATCAAGTTAAGTGATGTTTTTTAATAGTTTTTGCGATGCATTAGTTTATAGTAGCGTGGAACGCTTATTTTGCCTTAAAATCATGATTGCTCAGGTCACGTTCTTCAGATGATCACTCACCAGAGATTATGTTCTGCTATAAAGTTTGCAAATAGTATCTTGGCACGTCTGACTGCTTCCACATTTGATGCAGATTCTGCAAACATGGATTTCAGCAATGTTGTATTTTTTTTTTGTGGTTAATATGCTTTTATGAGATTAGAATTCTGCATGATGTGTGATGTCATTCTTGTAACCATAACAGATTTTAAAATCATGTTTTACAGGAAGAGCAGAATGCATATTCATGTCCCTTTGAACATGATTATAACCAATGTATTCCCATTTCCAGCCATTTTGGATTTTGTGATATTTCATCTGCTTGGAGTTTGGTGTTTTGACATTGGCACGCTTAGACATCTCAACAAACATTAAACATCAGTCAAACCGACCTAGCGTTATGCCACTTGAGCTCATGAGTAATCTAACCATTACCAATTAATGTCATTAATCCTGTAAAAATTACTTTTGATTATATTATGATGACTCTTCGCATCTTAAAATAAGTAATAGAAAAGAGTGAGAAGCAACAAACTTTGTAAAAGTTTAACAAATAATTTATTCCTCTAGAATACAAAGTGAAAATGTAAAAAAATAGGTTACAGTATTGTGAATTAAATCTCAAATAATCCAAGAATTTCTAACACAAGTCCTAATGGTTAAAGTTGTGAATAAACTTTAGTGGTATTCCAAAAGAAATCCAATGCTGGAAGTGTTCATGCACCTGTGATGGCCTGTGTCATGGTGATATGCCAATATTCTTTTGTTGGATCACAATAATACAATCCAGGAATATATCCTTATCTGAATTTTACTTTAAGTCCAAGTCTCTGTCTTCAAGAATATTATTTTTGAGCACTTTGTATTGCAAGACACGAGTAATTTGATTTAAATAATTTTACCAAATCAAAATACTGCAGAAAAATAATGATTCTGCTCAGATGTTATCACATGAATGACTCTTTTTCCAGTAAATGAGATTTATATACAAAAAAGCTAAGACAGAATAAGAAAACCTGGATGAGGGTCAAAAGTTCATTGTTCTAGAATGGTTAGAAAGTCTGTTACAATAATTTTGTGCACATCACATACACAAGATCTATGTGCAGAAATTCAAAATATGGTTGACTCAGCTCAAGATAATAATCCTAATAGTTACCCAGTGTTGTTTACACAGCTGTCACCACTGATCTTGGACAAGTTCAGTAATTAGATGCAGTTTTAGATCACCCATAGCATATAATGAAATTTAAAAACCTAACAAACAATGCAAATTAAATATGCATAATATATACATGTAGTATAGACTCTGATCCACTTTAAGCACCATAACAGTAAATACTTTGCATAAATATTCTATGTAATGTTCATTGTTTTATGCTGATTGGGCTCTTTAGTTACCCAACAATAATGAAATAACATCTTTAATCCTTTATGAATTACTTCTTCATACACATAATATAATCTACCTCAACAAACTTCAAATAATGAACCAGCCGACCATACCAACAGGATCAAAGGGTGAAATTAGTAACTATGTGCTTTTGCCCTGCTTAAGCCAGTTCAGTCACGTGATCACAGGCAGAACATTATTACCGTCAATATACTACACTTTAATCAGAATATGAAAAAATGGACAAAATTAAATTTTTCACTACAAATTTTGCATTTGTGGGACACGGCACACTTCTAAACCATAGGAAAACCTCATACGTCCTCTTCTATCAGTTCCTGAAAGTGCTAAACCCGTTTTTCAGAGCTTTAGTCAGGTTTCACAGATGATGGGTGGTTCCTCTCTATATTCTGTTTTGAGATTTTCCTCCTCTGGTAAGATCCCCCTTGTGGTTCCACCAATAGAGTCTGATGTGAATAAAGGAAGCTTGCATTAAAAAGTGTTTTCAGTGACCGTTGACTGGCATTCTATTCCTGGATTTTCCTGATACCAAAAGAAAGCTGGAAAGTTTCAAATACTTATTGACCTTTCCTTCTTAAATGGGTTTCTGCATGAGGATCTTTAAGATGGAGATCACAATCTCAGTTAGGAATACAATATGATCTGGCAACTGAGCAGACGTCATCAGCCTTCAGGATGCATACCTTCACATTCCTTCTCACAGGAAGTGCTCCACTTTTGCTTCAATGGGGAGGTCTTCCAATTTCATGCTCTGCTGTTCAGCTTCACCTATGCATCCAGAGCTTTTACCAGAGTCATGAGAGAAGTTGCTGTCCATTTGAGGTCACTAGTGATTCCTGCCCTCGATTTTAATGATTGGTTGATCCACAATGGCCAACAAGAGTCCCTTAGACTTGATCTGTCTCACAGTTGGTCCATAGTGACCAGGCTGGGTCTTTTACTCAGCCAAGAGAAATTGGAACTTGCTCCATCACAAGATTTTGTCTGTTTGAGGATGAATTTCATCATGAATAGAGGATTAGTTTATATCCTGCAGGACAGAGTAGGCAAAGTACCAACACTGTTGGAGGCATTGTGAGCCAAGACCACATTGCTTGTATGTTTCCATCTCTTCTGGGGACCTTGAACTCTGCAGCAGACCTGGTTCCCCTTGCAGATTGCACTTGCACTCTCTCCAATTTCACCTTATACCAAACTTGAAACCACACAGGGACCCTCTGAATGCTCAGATTTCTCTAACTCGGCATTTCCAACATCATTGGATTTGGTGGATGAATCAAGACTGGTTTCTGGCCAAAGTTCCTAGGTTTGCCCACATACCTTACTCCTATCTGTTTGCAGAGAGATTCTGTGTAGGATGTACATCTGAAACTAGAAGGACTAATTATTCAGGATTCATGGTTCCAGAAAGAATAAGTCTTCCATCAGCAATTTGGAAATGAGGGCAGTCCTTTTAGAGGCCACTGTGTTTTGATGTCCGCCAACAACATGTCAGTAGTTGTGTATCTCAAGCAACAAGGAGGTACACATGCCCCATTTTTCTGTTTGGAGATTTGGAACTTCATTTGCTGGACAACTTCAGAAGGGATTACCTTCTGAGTTTGCCACATTCCTGGCAAAAATAACTTTCTGGCACACAGTCTGTCAAGGAGGGGCAAAGATAGACCTCGCAGAATGGTCTCTGCAGCAACCTGTAACAGATTCCTTGTTAGGCGTGATGCAGATTTCTTAACTCATTAACCCCTGAAGGTTTTTATTGTTTTGGCCTGAAATACGAGTAGGAAACACATTTTGGGGACTATTTCTGAATACATCCTAATACATTGACTTTCAAGAGATTTCCTGTTAACCTAATGCCTAGTTGTGTTAGAAACATCATTTTTCATTGGCTGTTTTGTTCGCGCATGAGCAGAAGGGTAAAAGTTTCAGTTCTTTTTTGTTTTGTTTTTTTGCTTTAAGCAGACCCATCATTTTCATATCAAGACCACTCTTTATTCCAAATGCCCATCTTATCCTACTTCTTGCAAAGGTTTGCCTGTCTGTATACAGTTCAGACCGGTCTGCCTTAGATGTGAGGCCAAAAAGTCTAAAATCCGGACACAAAATCGGATTCTGACCATGGGCAAATTTTTGGTGGAAAAAAGTCAGTTCCCTAAAAGTACATTTTTCCCTCTGTATTTTGTACTGCAGCTAGAACATTCAGATTATTTGGTATCATTGTAGAGCTTCATCTGTCTACCTTTCTATAATGCCACCCACTTTAGTGTATCTTACATGACCTTGACGCTACAGAGCTCAGAAGTAGGCTATTACCTCCTGACGCGTAAACAAGGCATCAGGGGTTAATGAGTTAAATGTTCGTGATATTTCTCATATTAGAACATTATGTTAATTCTTTGAAAATAATGTTGCCTTGTCCAATTTCTCCAACCTTGGTTAAACTGAGTATTACATATATAAACGTTACACTAGTGGCTTTAATTGCGTTTTGCTAAATTTGATAAAAAGCATGACCAGGAATATGATTCTCAAAGTGATATCAATCAACCATTGATTGAAAAATGATGGAAGATGGACACAGCCCTTTTTTCCTACAGCAACTCAAAGTCAGCATTGCAGAAGTAACAAATCTTGAAAATGATATATTAGCTACATGTACGTTGAACAGTGTCATTTAGGCGCATAAAAAACAAACACTCCAGCCAATATGAGATCATGAAAAAGATGTTTAATGTGGAAAAATCCACATATGTGATCAGTCAAGACTTTATGAGACAGAATGAATACATAACTGTCAGAGGTGTTCAGTAAAAGTTTTCTTTCAATGAAAGCATTAGCAAGAATTGATTGCAAGCATTTATTAGAATGTTTAGCAAATATTGATGTATGAATTTAAAATCAATGTAATTTAGACAAACCTTGTGTTTTATTAAGACTTGCTCTTATTATGCAGCTGAATGTCTCGCTTTTGTGTCCTTATACTTTCCAACACAAGTGCCTTGGACAATCTAACAAGATATACTTATTATTTCCCAGAGTTAAATTCTGGCTTGCCTCAAAAACTTAGTCTGTCTAATTTCGTGAGGGAGATTTCTTAAAACCTTGAATTCCGTCTAGGAACACACACACCCTCATTTAGCTTAGCCAGTCAGGATTACTTACTCTAACCACCAGAAAATTTTAACACTACCATTGAAGTCAGAATAATCCTTACTAGACCACCTTATTAATAACTATTCTAGAAAATATCATTGTGTGACACCTGTTTCAAATGGCTGAAGATTTGCCAGAATTTTTGCTTTGGTTTTTCTCAACTCTGTCATTCCCTACATTTAACCCTATATTGACATATCTGTTGGACCTTTATTGAATAGACTCTAATTAAAATTCAATTCATGCCCCAAACCGAGCATATCCTATCCCTTGCAGTCAGCAGTTTATTTCAAGTCTAGCCCATACATCAATCTTAATGGTTGCATGCCATGCTGACCACAACAGAATGCATTACGGAAAACCTAAAAAAATTTTGCACCATTACAAAATGTTTTTTTTTTTTTTTTGTTATACTGGTTACTGGCATAATGATATTGCTGTGGTCAAGAAATGCTTTTGGTTTTTTTTTTGTTGTTGAAAAAGTTTGCAGCTAAGAGTGTGTGTGATTTGGATTTTTAGCGTAGCTTTAACAATTTTTCAGTCATATCGCTATGATGTCTGCAGTGTGGCAGTTTATAGTGATGTCTAGCACTGGGGCATCATGCCACAGACATATAGCATGATGTCCCATCCAGTCACATTATCCTGACACCAGGCCAACCAGTCCTAACACTAACCACTTAATGTTGAGCAACAAGCGAGGCAACTCTTAGTACCATTTTTATAAGTCTTTGGTATGACTCTGCTGGGGTTTGAACCTGTGACCTCCTGCATCTCTGCTGATGTTTATGTTACATATACTGTAATAGGATAAACATTTGATACTTTTGTAGTGTGTGGGACCTATTTCCAGTGCCAGTACTTTTGAGAAGAGGAAAGTATGACTGTTTTTACATGTCCTATCAAATCAGACACCGAGTCGAAAACATTTATTAGAATTACAATGTCAAATGTTGGGCACTTTAATTTAGTTCATCTTCGAACATCCCAGAATTGTTTGTTACTGTAACTGCAATGTAGTTAATTGAGAGTTGCATAATTTATGCCTATCCCATCATGCAATATGCCTTTAGGGTTTGTGTATGTGTATGACATCATTCGGACATACCCGGTAGGTCAGTTTAGTTTCTGGATGTGCACTTAGTTTTGCCAGTATATGTTTAATTCACATATTACAACTGTATGGTCTTAAACTAAATAATAGAAAAGAATGAAAATCAGCAAGTTTTTTAAAATTCAACATATAATTTATTTCCCTAGAATACAAAGGTAAAATTTTAAAACTTACAGTAAATGGTCCAAAAAGTTATGTCACCAGTCCTAGTGAATAAAGTTCTAATTAAATTCCAGTGGTGTTCAAATTAAGATCCAGCACTGAAGGCATTGATGTGCCTTTAGTCTTGAATGTACTAATTTGCTAGTAGCCTGAAGCATGTTGATGTACTGACAGTCTCCCAATTAATCACAATAATATAATCGAAGATGTCCTCATCTGAATTCACTATAATTCCGAAGTAATGCTTCTGTCCAAGAATATTATTTAAGAGCACTTTGTATTTTCAGTGAATAAATAATTTGAATAAATAAATTCTACCCAAGGAAATACTGAATGCATCAATAAGACTGGTTTCTGCTTCATGCTTCAGATGTTATTGCAAGAATGAATCATTTCTCAAATAAACAAGTTAATATAAAAACAAAGACACAACAGAAGAGCCAGGATGTGGGACAAAAGTTCATTTCTAGAACAATATGTTGCTAAAATTATAATAAGAAAAGTAGTAAACATCAGGTAGGCTAGGTATTTTTATGGGGGGAATTCCAAAATCATAGTCCCAGACCCTAATAAATGTTTACCACTATTGATAATGATCTGAATATTTAACACACACCCTTAGGGAAACATTAACTTTGTATTAATTGTTTACAAAATTAAAACAACATCAGTGTCTCTTGTCATGAACAACATAAACTTATTTTCGACAGGTTCAAGTCCAAAATACAATTACGCATAGCATATGATGAATTTTAAAAAATAATTGACAAATTGCAAATTAAATGTACATAACACAAATTAGGGTCTATATGTTGACATTGTACATTATTGCACATCGTTGACATGCAAACATTGAGAGACATTTCGAAAACATCATATTAATTACTTCATTTTATTAAATAACATTTCCAGAGTACTGTGAAGTATGATTTTCATTGCTTGTCTGCTTGTTTCAGAAATTTGAATGGGATTGTGGAAGCACTTGGACAGCTATTGATGTTGCAGTTTGGCCTTCTTGAGAACTCAGGGTTGGAATACAGATGTCCATACTCTGTCAGGTATGTACTGTTTTGTCTCATGTATATTCTGTCAGGTATGTACTATTTTGTCTCATTTATAATCTTGTCAGGTAAGTACTGTTTTGTCTCACATATATACACTGTCAGATAAGTTCTATTCTATCTCACATGTATGCTCTGTCAGCTGAATGCTATTTTGACTCATTACATAAATAGATTATGAGAGAGAGATATTTTCTGCCATTGAGGGCAGTGTTGTCATCAACATTCAGACTTTCTATTCAAGATTTGTGTTAGTTTTAAATACAGTGGGCATAGGTGAGACAGCACACCCTAATGAAGCCATTATCTTTTTAAGGATGATTGCTTGTGGAATGTTAGGGTATTTAACCCTTAAGCTGCTACAGCTGTTGTGCAGTTTCACTACTGCTGAGCGCTATCATATTAGTTGCTGAGACTACAGAGGCTGGTTGCTAGGCTGAATACTAGAGCATCATCATGGCTGACTACAGAAACTGACAATAAAAACATGGTTACATTTATATTCATTATTTCATTAGTTTTTGCTGGATTTCAGTGAAATAAAAACAGCTTACCTAACATATAGTGTCTGTTATTCATATATTTCCACTTTATATACTCCTACATCCCATCATACAAAATATCCCAGTCATGTAAACTGTTTTGAATCCCACAAAATAAATCCAATATTTACATATGTACATATAAAAACATGAATGAAATCCACACTCTGATTACAAAGTTAAGAGTGCTACCTCTCAAAACAGTTATTATCCACACATAAATGTACTTGGCATTGTTTGCATCCTATGAAAACTTCATGTCTCCTCCCTTCGTCTTACACACATTTTGTATATTCCAAGATATGCCCACATGTCTCTGATGTTGGTTTCATACCATTTCAGGTCTTGCTTTTGGTTCCCCATTTTCTTGGCATAATCGTTTGTTTCTTTCACAAGCTTTTCCACCAGACATTCAGGAAAAAACTTTAGAAAAAAAATCTTTCTCATTGCTTAGTGGTCCAAGCTCGATTGTTGAACCAACATGAGAATCAAAATCATTGATCTCGAACATCTTTGTTTATCTCAACTACACGTGTTTCGTAAATTGCGGGAAAGCCCTTCCAGTGTGTCTAAATTTAACCTCTCAGCTTTCAAACTTGTATCAAAATGTTGAGTAAACAGTCCTGTCATTGGTTATGATAATAAAAATTATGTAAACTTCTGTACTTTCAACCAATCAACATTTAATTAACATAGCAGTCACGTCTGCATAGATGTGACACTGGGGTTTCGAGTACTGCTGAGCTATATGCACATAAGCAACACTACTGGGGTAGTAAACGAGGCTTATCAACACTGCATATATGCATCAGTGGGGTTCAGGAACTATTTACAGGTGATGCTTAGATGCGGCAATTGTAGCTAAAGGGTTAACCTTTTTGAAAAATTATATTTCTACATAGCAAATGGTCGATGCAGTACAAATTCACTGAAAATTTAACAAGTTTATGTGCATTTTTTATTTTACACTTCTTTTAGTTGAATATCTACCCTCAAGTGTGTGTGTGTGTGTGGTTTTGATCTTTAACATAGCTTTAACAATTTTTCAGTTATATTGCCATGATATCTGCAGTGTGGCAGTTTATATTGTTGTCTAGTACTGGGGCATCATGCCACAGACATGTAGCATGATGTCCCACCCAGTCACATTATCATGACACCAGGCCGGCAAGTCCTAACACTAACTTTTAATGCTGAGCGCCAAGCGAGGCAGCTGTTAGTACCATTTTTATAAGTCTTTGGTATGACTCACTGGAGTCTACCCTCAAGTAAGGATAATTACTTGGAAAAGTATGGGGAAAGGATTCCCATTACTAATTGTCCATAAAGTACATGTAATAGCTAATTGAGCATTTAAAAATTCATACAATTTTTGAAGGTTGAAGATCATTGCCCGTTCTTATCAGATATAAAAAAGAGCAGTGTATGTTGGTGATTTAATTTGTTCATTTATAGAGATCACATTGGTTTCTGCAACAGAAAGTTTGTATGGTCAGTTTAAATGTCTTGCTGTCTTTTGTTGACTTTAGAATTTTCTTTCACATTACTGTCACTGAAGTTATTAGAAGTTGCAGCATCATTTGTTTCCGGTATCTCACATCATTATTATCATTACAATATATATAGGTGACAAGTGACATCATGCTAATGACATCATAATGATCACATCATTTTGAGCAGCACAGTAACTTCTGGTATTACAAAAGCAGAGTTCTTAGTGCATTGATTTTAATCATGCTTGCAAAATGAAGATGAGATAGGATATGTCATCTGACCCTGATGGCTGGTGCTCTTTCATTTGTTTTAGACTTGTTTAAATTTGCATTTAATTGCATTTCCTTTGTATGTACAGCAGTGAACTTGAAATTAATCGTGGGAAAATTCATCTTGTATTGTACTTCAATAGCAAAATGCAGGCCTCAGTAACCTAGTTGTTTCTTCAGTCATTATATAATATTGGATCAGTGCAATTAGTTCCATTTCTCAAAGAATAATGCTAGCGCGTTCATCAAACGTAATATTCATACTTGCAAAAAGATCATTGATTTTTTTTCATGTTGTAGTGACAGTGTTGTTTGACCATGCAGTGGCACAGCATTCCACAAAATTAATGTTATCCCTATGTTTTAGCCATGGGATACTGTGATAACATCCATCTCTCTGCCTGTCTGCCTGTAACAACATCCCTTCCTAAATCTTGATTGGTAGAAAACTAATTTACCAAGTGCCCTGGAGTATGTGGATACATTTTGATGGGTACAACACTCATTTACCAAATGTCCTGGAGTATGTGGATACATTTTGGTGGGTACAACACTCATTTACCAAATGCCAGGGAGTATGTGGATACATTTTGATGAGTACAACAATTGTTTACCATCAGCCCTGGGGTGGCTTGTCATGCAGACCGTAGCAGCTTCTTGTACTTTGTAGTGATATTACTTTCCTGAATTTACTTACTGTATGCCTGTCCATCTCTGGTTAGGTTTTTCATTAAGGTCATTTTGTCAGTTGCAGAAACTGGTTTGGTATCCATGTCCTTTAAACAACTTCATAGTTTGCAGACAAAAAAGCATTTTATAAAAAGTTCTGATTTGCAAAATAGCATAGGCTCTCTTTTCCCATTCACAATTAATCAGATGATTTTGAATACAACAACTTGCCCACATACATTTCTGTTTAACAGACAGTGTGAGCATAAAATAATTTTCTGCAAGATTTCATTACAAAATTATAGATAGGGAATTCCAGCAGTTTCTGCATAACCCTGGGTGAGAAAAATTAAGTTCCCGTCTACATTCACTCAGGCAGAATAGTATTATAAATACAGGGGTAAGTGAAATGTCTGACCCAACATGAATTGACTAATTTATTAGAATCATAATTGGCCAGAAAGTTGTCAGAACACATGAATTTTGCATAAGTAATTTGAAGAAGAACTTAAAGAGTGCCATAAATAGGTTTAAGATGGTGAAATGGCATAGGATGTTAGGACATTGTGTTTAAAGAGAAACAGTCAGTATGGTTTAACTCAGCCAATTGATAATTCTTGTGCTTACAATGCAGATGCTTTGAAGACAAACAACAGTCCTGTTCTTCTGTATGCAAGTTCATGTAGTTGATACCAGGCAGGCACGTGAGCAAACTTTGAAAGTACTCAAAACGTACAAGTAAAGTCTAACTACAAGTAACATAGACCCTGATCTTCCTTTGCATAATGTGCTGGCAGAAAAGGTCAGCGTTGCTTGTTCTATTGATTATTCATTACAAGCTGCATAGATCCAGATCTGTCAGTTCACAATGCAGCTGCAGATCTGAGCCTGTGAAACTTGCCGTTGGACTCGATCTTTAAGTGGGTATATACGGTACCTTACAACACGCTATATATGGCATAATTTTGGGGTATGGACATCTTTGGTTATTTGACAGAAAATTGGGTAAATAAAGATTTGACAGATCTGTCAGGTATAAATAAAAATAATGTTTACATACCCTTTTTCCATTTTGTCTCTCACATAACAGTATGAATATAATCAGAATTACAATTTTTGTGCGTTTTTCCATGAAAGATGAAACTTAACTTTCAAAAGCCACAAAATTCTGCAGTGTAAATGTTATTTATCCAGCACTCATAAATGTGGCAGATAATGAGAAGCATCTTTAAGTATTGAAAATGTCAGAACTTAAATCACAGCTTTAGCAGAAGAAATCCCACAAGGCCTTGCAATGTCAGAGTCCCTATTTAATGTGAATTCAATACCTAGCACAAGTCTAGCCAATCTGGTTTATTATCCCCATGCTTTGCTGCCCCCCCCAAGATGCATACCATATTTTATGTAACAGATTTTACATTACAACTTCTGTATACTGTTGGAAGTGGGGAGGAGGATGTATAAGGAGGGGCAGTGGGGATTAATATGCAATAAACAGCATGGGGATGAGTAAAAGTAAGGGAACTTTCTACAGTCAAAGATAAAGTTAATAGTGACACATTCTACTAACCAAGGTTAAAAAAGAGAGACTTCAAGTTAATTGCACGAAGATCAGTTAGACAAAATTCATTTAGTCAGCTAGTGGTTAAAATGTACTAGCTTTCCATGAATGTTATGTGCAAAGCAGTTCTTTGCATGAATGTCTTCAAAACCAAGTTAAAAGTACCAAGTCAAATAAATTCTTACACTGTTAATATGCTTTTATAAATCAAAATTAAAGTATTTATTCATTTTTTTTGAGCGCTGTAATTGAGACAGTGTATATTTGTGTAAGAACATTCTTAAAGCTTAGTTATTTTCAGCACAAGTATCAGTCTATCTCATGTCTTTAACTATAGACAAAAAAATTGAAGATACTATTACTGTAGTTGAGACATGGGTGGTCTATCTCCTTATCTCATTACCTGTAGACCATTTAGGATACAATTAGCTAAGGCATGGATGGTGTATCTTCTTGTCTCATTACCTGTAGACCATTGAGGATACAATTAGCTAAGGCATGGATGGTGTATCTCCTTGTCTCATTACCTGTAGACCATTGAGGATACTATTAGCTTGGATATGGATGGTCTATTACCTTATCTTAATACCAATAGATGATTGAGGATACAATTAGCTGAGACATAGATGGTCAATGCCTTATCTCATTACCTATAGACCATTTATCATACTATTAGCTGAGGCCTGAGTAGTGTAGTGGGGTAGAATAGCGACAATGGGAAAATACATTACAGACCCTGCCCCGAGCCAGTATAGCGACACGATTTATAGCGACAAAAAATCACCCTGTGTCTGTATAGCGACAATCGGAATTTTGTATAGGGACAAGAGGAATGGAACAGGTAGGGTGATGTCACGGTACTGGACATTGGCAACAATGTAGCAATGTAGTACCATGACATTATGCCACCTGTGTCATTTCTATATACAAACATGAATCATTCGCGTTCATGTTTTAGTAGAGTATCTTTTATATATTCCTTTTTTTCCATAGATTGATGAACATCAATCTATCATACACAAATTATACAATCGACTAAACAAATTTTTTAGGGAAGAGAATAATGTTTTAGGGAGTTAAAAGATAAATTATAAAATCGAATAAAAAAAATTTTTTAGGCAAGAAAGAATAAATCTTTTCGAGGCAGTGGAGTGGCCCTGAAAAGGGCTGTTGTTTGTTATGTTAACACCATTTCGTTAACATAGAGGGCATCGCATAGGTCTTCTTCTCTTTCTCAAACTTCGTCTAACCTCTGGTCCATAAATCAGAACTCGCTTCAGACAGCCTTGTCTTTCCACATAGGTCCTTCTTTTCCAAACGCTTGTCTCGGTGATCCTAACGATTCTCCATGATGATCTCACATACATGGGTAAGTCCATACGGAAAAACAACGATGATACGAAAGTAGACGATTCAACGTTGGTCCACATCTTTGTGACGAGAACAGGTGAAGGGAATGAAGTGAACCGCGTTTATTTATAGTGGAAGACCAGATTGAAACAGATTGAAATTGTTCACCAATCCCAACATGCATTACAAAATTCAGTCACTTCGCGGAGTCTGTCTTCCAATCTGAAGAGAGCTACCTGTGACGTCACATTCCCTATATAGGTGCGCTAGCATCTGTGTGCAGTGAATCGATGTGACATTGTTTTGTGAAACATGACGGAAAATAAGAAGACAATGAATTGGGGTGCACTGGTTGTGGAGACGAGAAGCGATGGCATAGCAGTGGCTACCAAAGTTAACTCAGCACTACTTCCAGAAGAGGTTGATTTCAATTGGGATTTAGTAGATTTTTTTCTCTTCTTCACAAGAATTTATTCTGGTACCAGTACCTTCGCCACCTTCTCCTTCTTTACCACTTTACCACACGTTGAGGATTTTAAACAAAGACGGAAAGAAGAATTGGAGAAATTTTTACAACAGCAGAAAGAAGCAGAACAAGCATTTCTCCTTGAACAGCAACAGCGAGAAGAAGAAGAGGCAAGAAGGAAACGACATGAAGAAGAAGCAGTAGAGAAGAAACAGGCTAGGAGAGAAGGAGAACAGTGAACCTCAAATGGTAACGGTACTCTTGGACATTTTGGCCAAGTTAAGAAGCCTAAAACAAATGTATCAGACTTCTTTATTACGACCCAAGAGAAAAAGGCCTTCCCGAGCCAAACAGTCCAACCCTGTTACTACACCAGAGATACCACCCCTAATGATTTCTACCCAGTCATTGACAGGAGCAAGTCCACAAGTAGGCCTTGGCCGTGGCAAAGGCTTAAGGCAGTTAAAGCAGATTGCTTCTCGTTCCTAAGTAGTTTGTTTTTTGAAAATGAACAACCACCCAATGTTCCTTTTCAGGGCCACTCACTTCTTTCGAAAAGAGATACTAATTCATTTTGCCAATTAAAACTCAGAAAAAACCTTGTTTAACCCTATGATATACGTGTTGTGAGTGCGTGAGTGTAGACCCTTATTATTCTAAACAATCAAAACCAAGAGACACTTGCATTTTTTCAGTCTGGTCTATTCTGGTACAAATATTTACAATTCAATATCACAACATAACACAACACTTTTTAAAAAAGTTCATAGACTTCTTCTGTTTCTTTTTTCTTCTTTCACTGCCTCTGTTTTTTGAATCTCTTCACTTTTACACTTTTTTCCTCTTCTTCTTCTTCTTCCTGACTTTTTTCTCGTCTTTTCTTTTCTGTCGTCTCTTTCTGAACATGTTGGGGTTCTTCCTTTGCCGAGGGCACCTCTTTTTCTTCTTCTTCCTCCTCCTGCTCCTGTTCTTTCTTAGGACACTCTAAAGACCAATGTCCTTTTTCTTTACAATGATAACAGGTATCTTGACTTTTGTCTCTTCTGACATTGGTCTTGCTTTTTTGACAGTCTGGACATTCTGTAGCCCAATGCCCTTTCTTCTGGCAGATATAGCAAGTATCTTGACTTTCATCTCGAAAGGAGGGAGAGTAGTCCATCGGCTTGTCTGAAGAAAACTTTCTTATGACACCTAGCAAAGCTCTAATCAGAAGTTCAATTTGTGTGGGTTCTTCCATCGTGTTGAACGGCTTGAGAGCAAAATGAATACTGAGAGGGAAGGCATCAGCCCTTTATATATGCACTAAGCCTGACATAAATATATAGGGGTCCATGGCTTTTCAAATGTAGTCATTTGACTTTTTGCAGTCAAGATGAAACGATCACATCATTTCGTAAAGAAAGGAGAAGAAAGTAAGAGACAGAAACATGATTTATTGCCTTGCTCAGTAGCTGAAGTCTTGGCTCAAATTCATGCCAGCAATTTTGAAGATGAGTGAACCAGAATCTAGGCCCAGAGAGTCTACACCAAGCCAAAGTCCATTACCATCAGTAAACCCTCAAAATTACTACCACATTCGAGAGACGGACAAACGCTCCTCCAGAAAATTTAGAACTACAGCCTACACGTATGCAGTGAAGTTTAAAGATTTCAAGTCCGACGTACCGTTGGAGAAAGCAGAAGGGTTCATCACTGATGTGTGGGATTCTTTATTAACTACACTGAAACGGCAATGTCAAGCCAAAGAAGACAGTCGCTTGAGACTTTTTATTCATCACGACAGTTTGAAGTCCCCCGTTTGGATCGAGTTTAGCACCCCATCAGAATTGACACCTTCCAAAGTCATGGACAAGATTCAACACGTGCAACAATCCAATGACAAGTTTCACATCACCGATGAAAAAGCGACACTGTTCATGACCCACGTTTCTCTTCCCCAAGGGAAAGGACATGGCAAAAAAAAGGTGATCTTGGTAGACGATCTTCGCAGCATCAAGCGTAGCCTCGTTCAAATTAACAACCTTCAAGACAAGATATGTTTAGCCCGTGCCATCGTCGTAGGATGAACATATGCCGACAAGAACGACACGGCAGAATGGAAAAGAGCCTGGAAAACTATTCAACGATCGGACCGAGCAAAACAACAAAGAGAAGCAGAACTCCTGTTACAGCAAGCGGGGATATCCAAAGACACACCCTGTGGCATTCCTGAAATGCAAAAATTGCAAGACGTCTTGGCTCCACGCTACACCTTGAAAGTGCACCCTCAAGAAGTGTGCAGACCACTGTTGTTTCGAGGCAAAAATTTCAAAGACGGAAAATACATTCACGTTTATCATCACGATGAACATTTTGATGCCATTACCAGTATCACTGCATTCCTGTCATACAGTTATTACTGTGAGAAATGTGACTATGGCTATAACAATCGAGAGCAACATAAGCATTGCGGATCGAAATGTGAGGGATGTTTAGCTTCTAAGCCCTGTCTGGACCAAGGACAAGAACGAGTGCATTGCCCAGCTTGTCAGCGCACGTTTGTCAGCCCTTTCTGTTACCAACAACATCTAAAGATGCAAGGTTCACAGCAGAAAAGTGCTTGTCAGCTCCTGAGATTGAACCCTACTTGTGGACAAGGCATACGTACCAATAATGCCAAGGCGCACGTCTGTTCAGGAAAGAAACGATGTCACATTTGTCGCCAAATCATGGACTTGGAAGACCAATGCTACATTCAAAAATACCAATCCCAACAGGAAGAAGATAATGACCAAAAGAAAGGCCATTTCATCTTTTTCGATTTCGAATGCATGCAAGAGACTGGCATTCACATTCCTAATTTCTGCATGGCTCACCGAGTGTGTGAGAAGTGCATCCAAGAGCCTATCTTGACTCACTGCCTTCACTGTAGCAAGATTCCTGGAGGACGTGAAAAAATCTTTCGGGGACCAAACACGCTAGCCGATTTCTCCCAATGGATCTTAGACCCTATCGACGAGACGTGGAGTCAAGAAAACATCAAATGTTACAGAGATTGCCATCGCTATGCCATGGGGATGGCTCACAATTTCTCGGGATACGATGAGCAGTTTCTTTTGAGATACTATACGGAACAAAGTACCGAACGTCCGAAAGTGACTTTGAATGGAGCCAAAATCATTTCCATGCAAGTGGGCCAAGTGCAGTTTAAAGATTCGATGAGTTACTTGGCCATGCCTTTGAGCCACATGCCTAAAACGTTTGGAATGACAGAAATGGTCAAAGGCTATTTTCCACACTTTTTCAATACTGAAGCCAATCAACACACCGTTCTACCTCATTTGCTCGAGGCTTACTACTACGACCCTGACAACATGCATACTGAACAATGAGAAGCTTTCTACACTTGGTACCAGACTCACGCCTCAAACCCTTTCGACTTTCATGAAGAAATGTTAAAATATTGTCGTTCCAACGTGGACATTTTATGGCGTTGCTGTGGAAAATTTCGAGAACTGTTCATGGAACATGGAGGGATTGATCCTTTGAAAGAAGCCTGCACCATTGCCAAAGCGTGTTCCTTAGTGTACCGCCAATGATTCATGCCCGAAAACACCCTTGCTGTCATCAGTCCTCAAATGACCAACTTTGTCAAATGTCAGTACTCGGTCAAAGCCCTACACTGGTTACATTACTTGTGTGACAAGGAAGAGAAATGGATCAAACACGCCCGCAACGGAGGAGGCGAAAAGACTATTGGAAGGTATTCGGTAGATGGCTGGGAATTAGAAAACCCCCAGATTGTGTACGAGTTTAATGGGTGCTTATTTCACGGATGTCCTATCTGCTACCCTGAACGTAACACTAAAAATCAGTTTTTACAACGGACCATGGAAGACTTATACCAGACCACTTGTCAGAGACGCTTGAAGTTAGAAGAGCAAGGATACCAAGTGGTAGAAATGTGGGAACACGAGTACGATCAGCGATTGAAAACTGATCCCGAGTTTAAGCACATCATGGAAAGTAACAAGCTGGTGGACCCATTGAACCCAAGGGACAGTTTGTACGGAGGACGGATGAATGCCACTTGTTTGCTGTACCAAGCTGACGACGAGAAAGGAGAGGAAATCAAATACTTGGACGTGTGTTCTCTGTATCCGTATGTGTGCAAATATTGTCACTTTCCCGCAGGGCACCCACAATTGCTGACCGAACACATCGACGTGGACAACATTTGACAATATGAAGGATTGATCAAGTGTAAAGTCTTGCCTCCCACGTACTTGTACCATCCCGTTTTAACTCACCATTGCCAAGGAAAACTGATAATTCCCTTGTGCTGTACTTGTGCTGAAACGTGCAACCAAGACCAACCTTGTCAGCACACTCAGGAAGAACGCGCCTTGACAGGAATGTGGGTCAATGTGGAATTGTTTAAAGCTCTGGACTTGGGATACCAACTGTTAGAAGTGTACGAAATTTACCACTTTCCCAGGACAGAAAAATACCACAAGGGCGACGAGACTCAAAAAGGCATTTTTGCAGACTATGTGAATGCCTTTTTGAAACTGAAACAAGAAGCTAGCGGCTATCCTTCCTTGTGCGACATTCCCGAAGACCAAAAAAAATTCAAAGAGAAATACTGGGAGCAGGAAGGCATCACTTTAGACCACATTGAGAAAAATGAAGGAAGGCGATCGTTTGCCAAAGTGATGTTGAATTGTTTGTGGGGTAAAATGGCACAATGACCGTGTTTACCCAAGACGGAGTATTTGACAGAACCTTCCCGCTACTTCCAGATGATTCACGACAAAATGAAATACATGAAATACGTGGACGTCCTTCGTGAGGACTTGATCTTAGTCAATTACGAAGAAGAACTGGACTTTGTAGAAGCCAACGAATTTGGAAATGTCATCATTGCGGCTTACGTGACAGCCCATGCTCACTTAAAACTGTACGAAGCTTTAGAACTGTTAGGAGATCGTGTGCTGTATTTTGACATGGACAGTTGCATCTACATCGATCGCCTGGGTCAACCTCACCCTGACATCGAAGGAGACCGTTTAGGAGCCTGGACGGACGAGCATCCCGACGACAAGATTCTAAGTTTTGCAAGTGGCAGTCCTAAAAATTACAGCTACGAATACCGTAACCCTCAAGGAGAAGTACACATGGAGTGTAAAGTGAAAGGATTGACTCTCAATTATCGCACCAGTCGACTGGTGAACTTTGGTGTCTTGAAAGAAGCCTTGCAGTCTGGAGAGGATGGAAATTTTAAAGTAACCACCCACGAACCGCACAAGATTGTATGTTTACCCACACACCAAATCATCAGCCGACCCTTGGAAAAAGTCTATCAAATAGTGTACCAGAAGCGAGTATGGCTTCCCAAATCACTTTACTTTACCATACGGTCACACTGATATTGGCGAGCACATAAAAAGGGACAACATTCAAGACTGATAGTTCATTGTCACTACAAACGCCAAGCGAGAAAAATGAATCCTTTCACACAGCAAGTATCAAGCAAGAGTAAACTCAAGTACAATGCTGTGCCTTGTGATGGCAGTGATGCCATACACTATGACCTTAGCGATTCAGTACCACATCATCATGGGAACTTTGCTATAACTACTACTACCATACCTACGATGGAAAGTGATGCTGTGCGTGTCAGACCTGATGGATGTGAAAGCGATGCCACTTGTTACCATACACCTTTTCACTTTACTGGTTTTCATGGTGGATGTCATCCTAATGAAACCATGCGGCTACCACCCTACAGATGTCATGTAAAACTGAGCAGGCTCCTGCATATTTCACTGTACCCTCATTGAAATGAACCTGTGAAAGATGAATATTCGTTCCCTGTGCGTTTGCCAGAATACTGTGACTATGAAAGTCGGATCCAAACCTTCCAAGGAAAATGGCCAAAATATCTGGGAGGACCTACCCCTGAAGAATTAGCTAGAGCTGGATTTATCTACTTGGGTGAAGGGGATAAAGTCAAGTGCTTCAGTTGTGGTGTGTCACTTCACGAGTGGGAGAAGAAAGATTGCGCTTACCTGGAACATGCTCGATGGTCTCCAGATTGTCACTACCTACCTTTAGTGGGACCTCATCATTGAAGTGGGCATACCATGTCGTGTAAGAAAGCAGCTGATTGGTTAGGAGTCAAACATTGGACAACCCCTAGACAAGTATTTAAACCCCATGTAAAAAATAATATTCAAACATTACCAAACGAATTGCAAGAGAAGATCTACAAGGACATTTGGCAGGGACTTGCCAGAGCCAAATCTCAATTAGTGACTGTAGAACTTTTGTGTCGAGAAATTCACAAGAGGAAATTGACAAAAGTCAACAAACAAGTCCGATTTCTCTGGATCAAGGGTGCGTTCTTCCTACTATTCCGCTTTAGACCATTTACATTTGAAGATTTTATTGACATTCTTGACCAATTCCTGAAATGGCAGTGGCCAGAAATTACTCACTTTGTCCATTACTTTTGCTCTAGGAGAAGTGTTTGACTGACATGGTTATGGATACTTTACAAGAGAACATTCGTGGTTTGCCTGTGGAATTGAGAGAATGCATTTACCATGAGTTCATCAAAATACAAGTGAAACGCAAAGAACCATTGCATCCGTTACGTCACCGATGTTGGAACCACTGGTACCTAAACGCTATAAGAGGACTGATTCTGATGAAAGTGTTCCAGTGGTCAGACATTGATGAATCACGTGAAATTCATAAATTTTTGGATGCCTCTCATTCAATTTACAAGGTGATCCTAATACACCGAATTCCAATGGATGTGTTAGAGGATTACAACAAATCTTTACAAGAACAATTCTTTCTAGTTCAAGAGGAAACTTCTGTGCGACGTGTGGTGTGTGAGTTAGTGACTAAACTTTTTTGGTACGGTACTAAAATAAAATTGAGGCTATTCAAAAAGTACACTTATTACCTGACACCAAAGAGGGTATAAAAACGGACTACCATGCAACGACCTTTATCATTCGTGATACAGCAGATTCCGTGGAAGGAAATCAATGACACTATTCAAACGGTAGAGGATTATGATTGTCTATTACGAGAACTGTGTCCATTGAATTGGGGTCGACGTGTAGTGTGTGTCTTAGTGACTTGCTTTGTGGGATTTCGTTTACCAGCTGATTCCTTGTGGACTCCTTACGAACAGTACCTACCACACCAAAAAGCATGAAAGTGGTCCCTTTAACTGTACACGAGAGACTCATTCTGCTCAAAGCTTTGCGCTTTCATCTTGATACTTCTCAACCACTACGGGAAAACAAGATTCGTCAACTTTTAGGCACTGAAGATGTGTACAACGACGTTTGTGTAGCTTGTGACTTACACCCTCACTGGAAAGATGTACGTGACTGGAAAAGTTGGGGGTTTGAGGCATGGACAAAAGAAGTGGCACACTATGCCCCAGATTTGTAATCCTAAAAAATTAAAACATTCCGTGAAAAAAGTAACTTTTAAACCATTGTTAGTGACAGTACCAGAAGAAGAAGAAGAAGTCGTGACCAAGGAAAACCACTCTCTTCAGGACAGGACCATGATCGACACCCCCGAAAGGCCATTCCGGGAGGACTCTTGTGTGATTGTGCCAAGGAGTGTAGAGACTCTCAGAACATTACACAGTACCCCTACAATTTCACCTCTTGATCATCACAAATGTTGTACAGAGACTTGTTTATATTCCACTTTGATCATTTTGATGTGTTTTTTATTTATGTACTTAACCATTTGGCTTTTATGTATTTTTGTCTTTCGTGTTGTTCACCATTAAAGATGATAATAAACGTGTCCTGACAAAAGCATAAAAACTCTTGTCTTGTCCGTCTTCATGTCAAAAGTGACGTTTCTTACACTACTATGGCTACCTCTACTGTCTCTGCTCCCTCTTCCTCCACTGTCAAAGTCATTGACGAACACATAGATCGGACTAGTTGGGAGGCTTTGTATCTTCGCCATCCCTTTAACATGCTCATTGCTGGACCAAGCGGTTCAGGCAAAACCGAATTTGTCAAACATTTGATCGAACATAAACATCATTTGATCGATCGTCCCCCTCAACGCATCATGTGGTGTTACAAAGAGTGGTAATCGGCGTACAGCCTTCTGCGAGAAAGTCAAGGCGATTCCCTCGTCTTTGTGGAAGGCATTCCTGGCGAGGATGATGGGATCGTGTCTGACCTTAGTCAAACTCATTTGGTTATTTTTGATGACATGTTAGGAGAAGACGAAGAAGAAATTAAACTCTGGTTTATGCACAAAGGGCATCATTGTAATGCCAGTGTCATTTACATCACCCAAAATTTGTTTCAACAAAGTAAAGCCCATTGTACCATCAGTCTCAATGCTCATTACGTGGTGTTGTTTAAAAGCCCTAGAGATAAATCACAAGTACAAGTCTTAGCCAAACAGTTAGGAACGCTTTGGCTGACTCATGCGTACGATGATGCCACTCAAACCCCACACCCTTATTTACTCGTGGATTTAAAACCCACCACTCCCAATTATTTGCAATTCGTACTTATCTGTTTCACCACTGGTGCCAAGATGGAGGGCCTGTTGTGTACAAGTCCCCTTCGTCGACTTAAACACAATCAAGAATAAAAGTCTATAAAAACCTCGGTCACTTTGGCTCTGTCTCACACATCATCAACATGACATCCCTTAGTCTCATCTTCCCATCAAATTGATTCGTGCCTTGTACGGTATCAGTCGTGAAAAAAATCCACAAATACGTGCTCGTGTCTTAGAAGCTAATCTCAAAGAAGTCTTACGATGGTTTACGGTGACAGCACGTCAATTACTGCAAGGCATCATTCAGATTCCACATCAAACCAAATGTTTTTTTGAGAGAAACAAAGTTGCCTTGACGCAGCTAGCCGATCCTCGCATCGACACTCAAACCAAAAAGCAAATCATTTTGAAACCTGGAGGTAGCGGTTCTCTAGGAGGTGTCATCATTCATTCCCTCTTAAAATGGGATCCTAATGCTCCCAAAGTCGTCCCCAAGGAAAAAGCCACACCCAAACGTACCCAGAAGAAAAAGAAAAAGAGCAACAGTGTGAAGACCAGGTCACAGCCTAAGAGAAAGAAAAAGAGAAGTCCACAGAAAACAGCTTCTACCCGCAAAAGAGCATCTCCAAAAACTTCTCCAGCGGTGACACCCCCTTCCTCTTTATTGGCAGTGGCCGCTGCTCACAAAGTACCTGCCACCAAAATCAAAGTCCAAGAGAGAACGGGTGTGTTACAGAGTTTACTGGATTTGTCCAAGCAAGAACTGTCCAGATTTAGTCCGTTGCGAACTCCTCCACGGCGTGTGTTGCCTGTCATCAAGTTGATACGATGTAAAGACAATCAGTGGCGTCGCATTCCAGTATAAAAAAGACCCGAGGCAAACGATAGGTATCAGTGTTTTGTGCTGCTCAATGCCCAAAGATGTCCCCTCCAAGACGTGCACACCGTCACCATCGTCGTTCTTCTTTCCAGAAAGGAAAAGGAAAAGGAAAAGGAAAAAGGAAAGGACTGCCACCTCATTTAGCCAAACATTGGGACATGTTGTCCGTCCTGTCCAAAGCTCCTCCACCCATGTGAAAAAAACTCATTCAAACTGCCTCCAGAGACGTCATTGATACCGTGTGTGAATGTTGTCTGAATGTCTTGAAAGGCACAATACCTTTGTCTAAACACTAGAAAGAATGCTTAGGCAAACATCGACACGTTCTTTGCCAAATGGTCCAAAAGAAAATACCCATTGGTCAAAAGAAAAAGATGTTGGTGCAACGCGGAGGAATTTTACCCTTTTTGCCCATGTTGCTGAAAGGGGTAATGGGAACAGGAGGAGGACCCTTGCTGAAAGGAGCATTGGGAAACATCCTGGTAGGATGAAGATAAAAAGGTCCAAGAAGATAAAAGGGACCTTTGGAGTCAAAAGATCTCAGACGTGATCCTTGAAATCCGATGGAAGGACGAAAACTGGCTTTAGTGCCTTACAAACGATGGATGGAATACCATCGTTGGCAAGAACAATGAACCCCTCATTTATCTCCCAATCCTCATTTGACCGAAATGTCTCAGTTACAACGTGAATTGCAATCGTTGATGGATCGCAGCGATTTGTCAGAAACGGAAAAATCGTAACGGTACGGTCAATTGTTACAACGACTACAACTCTTTCACCAAAAAGCTTTAGATGAAACAGCCCAACCCACTCTGAAAGATTTTAAGGCCTTGATGAAAAGTCCATCACCACCACTACCACCTCCAGTGGTCAGGACAGAAAGTCCACCACCACTAGTCCCAGTGATCAAGACAGAAAAAGAAGAAGAGCTTCAAACTCCATCAGAAAAAGTACGCAAGTTAACAACACCACCTACATCCAGAATTGGTTGGATTAAAAAGATGATGGCTACTCCTTCTTTCTCAGAAGAGAAAATGAAAGCCAAGACAAAAGTGAAACAAGAACTGATTACCCCTGTTCAAACACCATCCTCCTCAAAACCTATTGCTCGTCGGACATGCAAAGCATTACAAACCAAGAAAATGCCACAGAAAGACAAGAGTAGCATCAGTGAAGAGTGGATCACTTATTAAAAAATGGAGAAGGTGTTAGCCAGCATTTACTACGATCCAGTCCATCCTGCAGGTTACGGAGGAGTTCAGAAATTGTATCGTCCTGCCAAAACTCGACTGAAAAGTATCCGTTTACCTCATGTGCAACGATGGTTACAAGAACAAGCCATGTACACCTTACATAAACCCATTCAACGAAAATTTTCCAGAAGTCGCACCCAAGTGGAGGGTATCGATCATCAATGGCAAGCTGATTTAGCCATTTGGCCACCTACAATCGTGGCTACAAATATTTGTTTTGTGTCATCAACGTCTTTTCCAAATTTGCTTGGGTTGTACCATTGACTTCCAAATCGAGCAGTGAGTTAGTGCGAGCCCTCCAACTGGTGTTGAAACAAAGCAGTCGTCACATTGTTCGATAGCAAACTGACAAAGGCACCGAATTTCTGAACCAAGCTTTCCAAAAAGAATTGAAGAAACGTGACATTCATTTTTTCACCACCAAGAATCCCGAAACCAAAGCTAGCATCGTGGAACGTTTTCAACGCACCTTGAAAGAACGCATGTGGAAATATTTTACACATCAACACACTCTCAAGTACATCGACGTCTTGCCACACCTCGTCCAATCGTACAACCAATCTTACCATCTGAGCGTTGGGCGTGCCCCCTAAGAAATGACTGCTGACAACGAAGTGGCCGTCTTCGAGCGACTGTTTGGTACATCCCCAACAGTGACTGTCCCCAAAAAAGGTGGAGTGTTGGCATCAGGAGATTGGGTACGCATTGGCAAAACCAAATGCACTTTCAACAAAGGTTACTTACCCAACTGGACCACCGAATTGTTTCGTGTCACTGAACGTGTGCGTGGCCGTTATCCTCCTGTCTATAAATTGGAAGACATGAACGGGGAAGTGTTAAAAGGAACGTTTTACTTGCCCGAGTTACAATGTGTGACCAAAAAAGAAGACGACGTGTATGAGATAGAAAGCATTCTCGATCAAAGAACTCGTAAAGTGGGAAAACGACCTGTCAAAGAAGTCAAAGTACATTGGAAAGGATATCCTCCCAGTTTTGACTCTTGGATCGATGCTTCGCAACTCATCAACTATAAAAAGAAGTGACCATCATGCCCTTCAACACAGCCTCAGCTACTGCAGTGACCACTCCTTCCCCCAGTTCTTCTCTGCAAGATCTACAAAAGCAACCCTTGTGGGTGTGGTGTGGAGAACGTGTGCCTAAAATGCAAATCGTATTTTTCTGCCAAATCTTTGTGGTGTATTGTGTCATCGGTACTGCCATTGCCAATTTGAGTTTGCAACAAGGAGACAAACAATTGTGGACCATTTTACTTAGCAGTTGCATTGGTTACCTTCTTCCCAATCCATCTCAGAAATATTCCTCTAACGGAAACAACAATAACAGGAGTCTTGTGTCCAACGTTAGTTCTGACAGTCACCCTAACCATCCTCTTTTAGACACTCCTCTGACTTCCAGTGACCCCTCGGACACTAGAACTGTGGAATTATGAACAACCAATTTTACTTAATGTTACCCAGTGACAGTTCCATGGAGGTGTTTCCCAATAACACTTTGTGCTGTTTCTTGGCCAGATTACCTCAAGCCATCCAATTGGATCATGAAGCCCATTGGGAAGTGGCTTTGGTGGAAATGATTCACCCTACACAAATCAAAAACATAGTCAAAAATGAAAACAGTTTTGCGGTAGAAGTTTATGATAGACAAGTGCAACAAGCCATGGATGAACGCACCAGTGTAGCTGACTTTATGAAATCACAAGACCTCAAAACTAAACAAACCACTTATCTGTTGAAAATTCCTGCGGGCTGTTATTTTAGTGGTCAACATTTGGTGAACGCCATTGCTGACAGGTTCAATTTCATGTTTGGTAAAGCCTTGGAGAAAGCCAGAAGAAGTGTCACGATCGAGTACCACAAAATAGCTCATCGCCTAATGATGAAATTTGCAGAGGACAAAGTATTGGCCATTACATTTTGTCCTGAATTGTATGACATTTTGGGTGGAGACCCCAAGTTGATCAAGATGAGAAACGAAATACCAGCCATGACCGGTAACTTGGATTTTGTGAAATATTTTCAGTTCCCTGTAGAAATGAACCAAGGACTGAATTTGATGTTTGTGTACTCTGATATGGTGGAGTACAACGTGGTGGGACACACCTCCATACCGTTACTGCATGTCATTCCTTTCAAAGTGGATTCTGCCACGGCTGCTGACGAGGAAGGTGGAAACACCTATCACATTCACCGCGAATTTGTACATCCTCACTATTTGCCCGTCAGTAAGTCGTATTTCGACATTGTCAACATTACTATAAAAAGAGATCTGGGACAAAATATTCCAAAGGGAAAGTCACAGTGAAACTCCATTTTTGAAAATGATTACTCTAGCTTTTTGTCAGTCATGTATCCTGTGTACCAAGGAATTGCTTGACAGCGAGAACATGGTTTAGGTGATATGCTTAACTCAGCCTTTCGTAAAGTGGCTCCCGTTTTGAAACCGATGGTGACATGGGGATTGCACGCCTTAAAAGATGCCGCATTGATGCACAGCAAAGAATTTCTCCAAAATGTCATCATTGACAAACAAAACCCCAAAGAAGCTTTCTTGAGAGCAGGCAAAAATGTTTTGCTTCAAACGGGCAAAGATATTTTGGATCGGCAAGAAACTCCTATAAATGCCCTGGGCAATGCCGACTCAGGCATTCCTGCTTCCCTGATGCCACAGCAAGGAAAAGGCAGAAAAAGACGACGAAAACACCCCTTCAGAGGACTTCACACCCCTAGAGCTAGAAAGACTATGAAAAGAAAAACTGTCCGAGAGTTAGACGTTTTTGATTATTAAAAAAAAGAAAATGATGCACCAAGAGTCTTATGCTTGTTCCAAGTCGGAACTGGATCTATTTGCCATGCCACCCACCATGATGATGATGCAAGAATCCCAATAGGTCGAATTTCATCCCGTCTCCTTTTTGACGGATTCAGCTTCCATCGAGTTTGAAATCAAAGGACAACCCGAAGATTACATCGATCTGAATAGCAGTTACTTGTATCTGAAACTGAAAGTGATCAAAACCGACAACACCAATCCAAGAGCCAATGCCAATGCCAGAGTAGCTCCCGTCAACAATTTCATGCATTCCTTGTTCAGTGAAGTGGATTTGTACTTGAATAACAAACTGGTCAGCAGCAGTATGGATACTTACCCTTACCGAGCATACCACGAAAATCTCTTGACGTACGGAAAAGAGGCCAAGAACGCTCATCTGGATGCTTGTGTGGTATAATAATAATAATAATAATGAGGACTTTGTATAGCGCCTAATCTTTAGAAGCTCTAAGCGCTTTACAACATTTGACAACACTTAAAAAAAACATATAATGATATGATTACAAAATTAAAAACAAACACCACGAAAGAAGAAACAGAAAATATGCTGTAAATATTTAAGGCAAGGATACATTATTAGGTCTTTTAGGTATGGAAACCTGGCACCGCAGGTGAAGACATGTTTAACGACACAGCCCTGACAGCCGATGACAATCCTCACAATGTGGGTTTTAACAACCGTCGAAGGAAAATCCTGCAAGGTCATAATTTAGAACTGATGGATCGTTTGCATTTGGACATGTGGTTGCAAGACAAGTATTTGCTGAACAGAGTGGATATTCACCTGAGACTCAATCGCAGCAGTATCGCTTTCCATTTGATGGCTCATGCCAATGAGTTGAAAACCATCATCCAAGAAGCCAGACTTTACATACGTCGTGTAGAAGTGTTACCTAAAGCGGGAAATGACATCAGTCAAACATTGAACAGATCGACCACCAAGTATCCGATACGACGTGTAGAAGTGAAAACATTCACCATTGCTGCTGGACTCCGATCCAAGATCAAAGATCATCTGTTCCAAGGACAGTTACCCAAACGTTTAATCGTTGGCATCGTCTGTAATGCAGCCCTCAATGGAGCCCACAATCAAAATCCTTTCCAGTTTAAGCACTACAGAGTGTCCAAGATCAAAGTCAGTCACGATGGCAAGACTTTGTGTACCAGACCCTTTGAACCTAACTTTGCCCAGAAGAATTACTTGAGATAGTACTTGTCCCTGTATAAAGCTACTGGACAACTAGGAACCAGTCACGGTATTTCGTGTGAAGATTATGTAGGAGGTTACACTTTGTGGGCCCTTGATTTCACTCCAGACCAAGGCAGCGATGAGGGACATTTCCACCCTATAAAATCGGGTCAACTGCGTGTGGAACTTCAGTTTGCAGAAGCTCTCACCGAGACGGTCAACGTCATCTTGTATGCCAAATTCGATAATACCATCGAAATCAACAGTTTGAGAGAAGTCATTCTAGACTATTAGACACAATGGAAGACTCCTATCCCTCATTGAATGATAGAGAATCTTTGGACATGGAATGGGAGGATAGCGTGAAAACAGAACCCCAAGACCAAGACAAAGAGGACGAGGTAGTAGTCAAGTCCAGATGGCCAGAACAAGAACAACATTTAGTGCCCTGTTTTGCCAAACACCTGGCGAATACAATTACGGAATTGACCAAGAAATATTGTTATGGATGTCAAAACGATCAGTCAAATTCAGCACGATAAATGTATGATGATGAGTCAAGAAAAAAAATTGGACGAGTATCTGGACGACGCCTGGAGTCTCATCTCGGAAGAAGCAGTGTTGCATGAGTGGTATAAAGGCTTGCGTGATCATTCCTGCCCACCATTGTCTACTCTAGAGATCTATCGCATTGAATCTCTCTTAGCCCAGAGTGCAGAGATGAAGCGAAGAAACGTCTACTTGACAGATTGTTTCAAACAAAAAGTCAGAATTGAATTGATGGCTTATCATTACCTGTGAAAAAACAACAAAACAAAAAATGGATACCTGGGAACTTTATTACCTTTTGAACAATAGTTCGTATACTGCTTCTTGGAATCCAGTCGTGTGCACAAAAAATGAACTACCTCATCGCAAACCTCAAGACCATCAAGCTTATGTCATCAACACGGATGAAAGTCATCTCCCAGGAACTCACTGGGTTGCCGTCTACTTCCCTCAAGAGGATTGTGTGGAATATTTTGATTCATATGGATTACCCCCTTTGGAAGACGATATTGACTTTATGAGAAGAAATGCCCAGACGACACGATACAATAATGTGAAATTACAAGGCACAGATTCCATGGTGTGTGGACAATATTGTGTGTATTTTCTTCATCAACACAGTCTTGGATATCTTTTAAAACATTTAGTGACTTATTTTGATCGTCACTCTTCTAGAAACGATGAGAAAGTAGATTGATGGTTTTGTGACCATTATGGTTATCTTTTGTCTTTAGCTAGGAAACGTAGTGTACATCAATGGCCTCATGACATCCATCAATGGAAATCTCACATGATTTCACAATGTTGTCAACCTTGCCAAAAATAATTTGTTTGATGTTATTGTTACTTGTTACTTGTTACTTGTTGGTTGAATGAAAAATGTTGTGTTTTGAAAAAAATGTGTCTGTCGTTTGTTTTCAAAAAACACTGTGAATATATGCTCTTTGACTTTCTCTCTATCCCTCACCATGACATTCACTATCATAGCGTTCCAACACTAAAACCGAGTAGGGATGTTTTCTATCGCATCCGCGTTTGAACCATATAAAGCGGGTTGGTCTCGAGTCTGGTCATCCATGGTTGACTCGTCTACCTATGAACATGCCTTCCAGACTAGCCAAGCTGAACGAAGCTTACGTCAGTTTACATCGTGTCAGGCTAAACCTGATGCCTAAACCTGAAGAGATAGAGAATGTCAGGATGTTAGCTATAGCCCAAGACCTAATAAAAGAGGTCTTTAGAGAGGAAATTAAGAAAGAACAAGAAGAATGGAGTGAGAAGTACAGCTTCAGAAGAAGCAGAGAGAAAAACAACAGCAGCAACAACAGCAGCAACAACAAGAACCAGACAGAGGTTTTGTGGACTGTCGAGTAGACACCAAGGAATTCTCTTTCTCTTTCCGCAGAAGCAGACCGTATCATATAGGAAAGCCTGCTGCCAGACGGGGACGCAATCTTAGACAGTAAAAAAGATTGCCATTACTCCCGTTAATAAAAAACAGCCCTTTCAGGGCTACCCAATACTCTAGAAAAGAGATAGTAATTAAATTGCCAAAACTTTTAAAATTTTAAAAAATAAATAGAAGTGTGTCTATAAACACTTCGTTTCTTTTGTCAGTAAAAAATCCACCCTTTGTTTTCTCTGTCTTGTCAAATTGTGCATGTCTGTGTTTGTAAGTAAAAAAGTAAAAAAGTCAACGTGAGTGCTTCTTTTAGGTCCGCACGTTTCAGGTGATGGTAACAGTGGTATTGTAAATTTTGGTGTCAGGGATGTTTTCCTTCATGTCTGTGCTCCAGGAATATAAAGCGACACAATTGTCAGTCTGGCTACCATTGTTGACTAGTCAACTTCGATGAAGATGAGCAGCAGATTAGCCAAATTGTTGGAGCTCCAAATGCACCTGGAGTATGCCAGGCGTCTTTTAGATGAACTGGCTATGGAGGCCATAGCGGAGAAAGACAGAATAGAGGAGGAGGAGAAGAAAAAGAAAGAAAAGGAGAAGGAAAGGATCCTGCCACACCTGATCATGAGGCCTCAGTGTGAGGTGAAGCCTGAGGTGAGGACACCTCCACAGTCAGTACCAGCACTACCAGTACCACAACCATTACCAGCACCACAATGACCGAGAGATGCTGTCCCTCAAATTGAAAATTGGGAGCAGGAGGCCTTGGATGAGTTGGAGAGACAGAGGCAAGAGTGAGAGCCGCAGAGACCTCACCATCCCCGGGTCTGGCATAGGAGAAGACAGAGAGAACAAGTCTTCACTATCCCTCAGACTGAAAACTGGGATGATGAGGCCACTCAAGCTCCCTCTGCACTCGGAACCATACGTATTAATTGGGAAAATGATTGGAGCCGGCGATGCGTGTGTGGTGCCTGCCCTGGAAGATGTCATCATTAACCAGGTGCATTTGGAGGTCAAAAAGAAAAAACAGCCCTTCTCAGGGCTAACCAAATCTCTAGAAAAGAGAGACTATTCAAGTTGACAATTGGTGTGAATGTAGAGTAGTGTGACTATAATAATAATAATAATGAGGACTTTCTATAGCACCTAATCTTTAGAAGCTCTAAGCGCTTTACAACATTTGACAGCACTTAAAAAACATATATAATGATATGATTACAAAAATAAAAACAAACACCACGAAATTAGAAACAGAAAACATGCTGTAAATATTTAAGGTAAGGATACATTATAAGGATACATTATTAGGTCTTTAAGCCTGTTCTTGCAGTTGAAATAGGCGAGTTTTAAGAGCGCTCTTGAATGAGCTCACTGTATCTTTGTGTCTAAGTGCAGTGGGCAATTCGTTCCACATTGCTGGGCCCTGGTATGCAAAAGAGCGTTGTCCATATGATTTCATTTTCATAGTGGGAATAATGAGACTACGAGTGTCAGAAGAGGAGCGTAAGTATCTTGCAGGTGTGTACACATGGGTGAGGTCAGATAGGTATGTTGGACTGGAGCCCGTCAGTGAAACGTACCACAGAGAACAAATTTTGTGTTTAATTCTGGATCGTATGGATAGCCAGTGTAGGGTAGATAGCAGGGGAGAGGCGTGCTCTGATTGTGGTACTCTAAGGATGATCCGAGAAGCTGTGTTTTGAACTTTTTGAAGTTTTTGGAGTAGATATTGAGACGAACCAGACAGAATTGAGTTACAATAGTCCAGTCTTGAAAGTACTAAGGAACACACAAGTGTTTTAGTGGCATCAACTGAAAGATACTTGCGAATGGAGCTGATGTGTCTCAGTTCAAGATATGCAGCCTTGCATATGTTCATGACATGTTGGTGCAATGAGAGAGTACTGTCAAGAGTAACACCGAGGTTTCGTACTGACTGTGTGAATTTAATTTTGGTGTTGCTGATATTTATTGTCTGCGGTAAAGGATATGAATGAGAAAGTCTTTGTGTTGTAATCAGAATGGCTTCAGTTTTGTCATCATTCATCTGCAGCTTGTTACATGTCATCCATGATTTCACATCGGAAATACACCTCTCTACGCCTTGGATGGTAGCTTCAACTTCAGTTGGATGGCTAGATTTGTATATTTGGGTGTCATCAGCATACAATTGGTGAGACACTGGATGATGATCTATGACACTTGAGAGGGGCTGAGTGTATAGAATGAACAGAACAAGTCCAAGAACAGACCCCTGTGGAACACCAGAGCATAGATCAACTTGTGTCCTGTTGACCAAGTAGGACTTGAACCATAGTAAGGCCATATCATGAATGCCAAATACACTGGAGACGGTGAAGTAATATATCATGGTCTATAGTGTCAAATGCTGCAGACAAGTCAAGGAGAGTGAGGACTGTAATCTTTCCGCCATCCAAAGCAGAGAGAAGGTCATTGACTACTTTCAGAAGAGTAGTTTCAGTACTGTGGCAAGGGTGATATGCAGACTGTACATTGCTAAAAAGACTGTTTGAATTCAGATGAGATACAAGTTGGGATAGAACAACTTTATCTAAGATTTTTGACATGAATGGGAGATTAGAAACTGGGCGGTAGTTCTTTAAATCATTATGGTCAAGTGTTGGTTTCTTCAACAGAGGCTTTACAATGGCAGTTTTGTAAAATGATGGGAATTCCCCAGATGAGAGAGAGGTATTAATAACATCAGTTAGTGCAGGCAATATTGGATCTAAGCACTCTAGCAGCAGTGACGTCGGAATCGGATCAAATTCACATGACTTTGGTGCACTCTTCTTCACGATTGTACGTACTAAATCCATAGAGACAGGTTCAAATGCTGCTAATGGTTGCCGCTGAAATTCTGTATCACAACTGTATGGTGACGATGAGTCAACTGAAATTGTGTTGTCAAGTTTATCTCTGATGGTTTGTACTTTGTCATGAAAGAAATTTGCAAACAGGTCCGGAAGGTCGACTAGAGAGAAGGTAGCTGGAAGTGGTGTACATTTGTTCCTTGACATTAGCTTGTTAGTAATCTCAAATAGCTCTTTGCAGCTGGAACTTTCCATGATCTTAGTACTGTAGTGGGCTAATTTCGCTGCATGGACTATGTTTGTGACATTCTTCTTAGCGGCCTCATAGATCTGCTTATGAATAATGAGTCTGGTGGAAAGCCAAAGCCTCTCAGCTTTACGGTGGTCTCTTTTAGCAGTGCGAAGCTGGTCCCTAACACTGCTATACCACGGAGAACACTTCTGAATTGCTACTCTGCACTTGGTTGCTGGGGCATGTTTATCAAGCAATGAACGCAGGCAGTTATCGAGTTGTTCTGCTGTAGGAGGTAAGCTAGTTGTTAGGTTTGCTTGGATGTCATGCATTAGTTGGGTTCTGTTTATCATACGGAGGTTTCTCTTAGTAGCGAATAAAGGTGGAGGGTTAGGGACTGATACGTCAAGATGGCATATAATGCAGAGGTGATCTGATGAAAGTTCATGGGACACCAGGGAGGACTGTAGAATATTATCATCAGGTCTGTAAAGAATCCAGTCTAAAATGTGACCATGTTTATGGGTGGGTTGGCTAACTGACTGTTTGAGGTTGAAAACGTGAATGGAATCAAGGAGTTTTGATGTGCATGGGTTTCCAGGACAGTCAAAGTGAAAGTTGAAATCTCCAAGAATAATCAGGTTGCCACCTATCGAATTTCCATACTCCAGGAGATTCGGAAACTGCTCCAAAAAGAGAGATTCTGTCAGCTTGTTTTTCTACTAGGAGGAGGGCGGTAGAGGCAGAAAAAATGGACTGACCTTTGTTCCAGTGTGAGTGTAGTTTGGAGTAGTTCAAACGATGTGTGGTAGAAACTGAAGGTTGTAGTGTAGTTAAGACAGTTCATCATGGAGTTCTTTGCGATGACAGCAATTCCACCTCCGCGAGAGTGGCGGGGGAACGACTTGATGGAGTAACCGGTGGGTGTTAGATCCGCGCACTTGGGTTCATCTCCTGATGTTTTTAGCCATGTTTCTGTCAGGAAAAAGACGTCGATATTCTCATCGTTGATAAAATTAACTATTTCTGTGCGCTTTTCCGATGGTCCTACTGATTGGGCATTGAATAATGCGATGCGCAGTGGTGTCTCTTCGAAAGTTGACACAAAGGTTGTCGATTTAATTGGGATTTGAATTAGGTTGTCTAAATTAACGGCCAAATTTTTAAATTTCTGTGCCAGAAAGGGCGAAAGGGAGATAACTGGAATTCTACTTCCTGTTCTACGCCGGCTACCTTTGAAACAACACTTCCTTTTTTTTTCTTCCGTTTACAGTTATGGAATGATGAATGTAGTCCCAGGTCATTTAGTCTAATGCACAGTGTAGTGTGGGAAGCCAAGGAGTGGTCATTTAATGCAATTAATGAGGGTCCATCATAGCATAAACGGGTCGACTGGCGAGAATCACGTGATGGCGGTTTGTTCGATAACAAAGGAATTTGTAACAGTGGCGCAAGACAGCTGAGAAAAAGTCTAATTTTACTCGTTTCCAATACAAGAAGATGAAGAAACACATTCGAATAGAACAGTCAGTGCATGATGAACACAATAACGCAGATGAAGACAGACAACAAGCACACAGATCATGAAAAACGGCACAAAAATCCGGGACAGCTGCCTCAAGCCGGTTAAGCTATAGCGGCCATCTTGTGCTCCTATAAACACTCACTCCTTTACTGATGTGTGTGTGTGTGTGTGTGTGTGTGTGTGTGTGTGTGTGTGTGTGTGTGTGTGTGTGTGTGTGTGTGTGTGTGTGTGTGTGTGTGTGTGTGTGTGTGTGTGTGTGTGTGTGTGTGTGTGTTTTTTTGCAGGCGCATTCGTTTGTGAGGATAGTAAATAGGTGTGTGTGTTTTATTCTTTCTCATTCGTTGGTGAGGATAGTAGATATGTGTGTTTTTTCTTCTCATCCCGATTATGTGGATAGTAGATATCTGTGTTTTTTTCTTCTCATCCCGATTGTGTGGATTGTAGATATGTGTGTTTTTTTCTTCTCATCCCGATTGTGTGGATAGTAGATATGTGTGTTTTTTTCTTCTCATCCCGTTTGTGTGGATAGTAGATATGTGTGTTTTTTTCCTCTCTTCCCGTTTGTGGGGATAGTAGATATGTGTGTTTTTCTTCTCGTCCCGATTATGTGGATAGTAGATATGTGTGTTTTTTCTTCTCATCCCGATTGTGTGGATAGTAGATATGTGTGTTTTTTTCTTCTCATCCTGATTGTGTGGTGCTTGAAGTATATAAAAGCATAGCGTTTGTCATTTGTGCCATTCTACACAGAACATAAAAATGGCTGGCAACATGAAATTGTTTAACGAATTGAGACATAGTTGGTTCTGGATGGTGGATGGAGCCTATGTGGTAGAAAGACTTCAACAGGAATGGAGGTTCCAAGGCAGTCTAGACATTGTGAACAGCCTGAAAGTAGCGGGATCAAATACAAAGGATGATAGAGAAATTAAGAGGCTTCATCGATCCTAAATATGTAAGAGTGGGGACGTTGAAGGAGGCCCTTGATGTTGTCATCAAAGTGAGGCGTTTTTTGCAAGAGATATTCCATTTGACAGAGTGGTCTTTTGTCCATTGAGGTTAGACCAGTTAAAAAAAGCAGAAGACCTCATGAGAAAGGTGATGGACGAAGAAGTGAGGAAAATCAAAGACACCTGGTCAAAAGAGAGGAAGGACAAAGAAAACATAAAGAGAAAAGAGGATTTTGAGAGACTGAACAACAACTGGATGAAAATACAGGAAAAATTTAGATCAATGGGACCTCCAGACTGGATTCCAGAGGATGAAAAAAAGAAGAAGAAGAAAGATATCATTGGAAAAGTGAGAAACTGGTTAAAGAAGTGGAGAAAATAGAAGATAAAAAACCCAAAGGCCCATTTCAGGGCCACTTCATATGCCTCGAAAAGATATTTATTCTCATTTTGCCTAAAATGGAAAAAAGAAAAAGCTAATATATAAAACATACTCTACTATACTATTCACTGACACGAACGCGAATGATTCATGTTTGTATATAGAAATGACACAGATGACATGATGTCACAGTCCTTGCTACATTGTTGCCAATGTCCAGTACCGTGACGTCACCCTACCTGTTCCATTCCTCTTGTCCCTATACAAAATTCCTATTGTCGCTATACAGACCCAGGGTGATTTTTTGTCGCTATAAATCATGTCGCCATACTGGCCCGGGGGGGGGTCTGTAATGTATTTTCCCATTGTCGCTATTCTACCCCACTACACTACTGACCTGTATGCAAGTAAATTAGTTACATACCGTAGTCCATTATGCGGGGACTAGGTTTTAATGTGGTCAGTTTCTCAAGTACAGTTAACCACAGTCATATAATGTTACTTGGTTTGCGGATACATCTTGATGAGTACGACACAAATTTACCAAATGCCCTATGGTGTGTGGACATATCTTGATGGGTACAACACTAATTTACCAAATTCCCTTGGGTCTGTAGATACATCTTTATGGGTACAACACAAATTTACCAAATGCCCTATTGTTTGTGGATACATCATGATGGGTACAACACTAATTTACCAAATGCTGTATTGTGTGTGGATACATCTTGGTGGGTACAACACTAATTTACCAAATGCCCTACGGTGTGTGGATACATATTGATGGGTACAACATTAATTTACCAAATGCCCTATGGTGAGTGGATACAGCTTGATGAGTATAACATTAATTTACCAAATGCCCTTTGGGTATGTGGATACATCTTGATGGGTACCATGCTAATTTACCAAAAGCCCTGGTGTATGTGGATACATATTGATGGGTACAACACTAATTTACCAAATGCCCTTGGGTTTGTTTATATATCTTGATGGATACAACACTGATTTACCAGATGCCCTTGGGACTGTGGATACATCTTGATGGGTACTACACTGATTTACAAAACTGCCCTGGGTTATGTGGAGTTCTGGATAATGCCATTTTGATACATGCAACAGGACTGTTGGCAGACTACTGTATTTAAGGGTCTGAAATTCATTCAGAACATTCAGTTCTTTTGGCCTTGAATAGAACTTTTTAGGATTTTTGAGGGATTCTTCATTTTCAGTTTTATAACTTTGATAATTATATTATTTGTTAAGTTTTACAAAACTTGTTGCTTTTGCTTCGTTCTATTGTTTAGTTTATGATGATAGAATCGTAACAGAAGTGTCTGTGCTAATGTGTGTAGACTAATTTATTAGATTCATATTTGGCCAGAAAGTTGTCAGAATAAATGAATTTTGCATCAGTAATTGGAAGAAGAGTTAGAATAGTACCATAATTTAATTTGAGCTGGTGAAATGGCATAGGATGTTAGGACACAGTGTTTTTAAAGTGAAACAGTCGGTATGATATAGCCCTGCCAAGTGATAATTCTTGTGCTTATGATGCAAAAGCAATAGGGGCATTGTAGTAAAGATAGTCCTGTTCTTCTATATGCTGGCTGACATATTTGATACCAGGCAGGCATGTCAGCAAACTTAGCAAGTACTGTGAGCATACAAGTCGAGTCCACCTGCAAGTAACATAGACCCTGATCTTCCTTTGCATAATGTGCTGGCAGAAAAGGTCAGTGTTGCTTGTTTTATTGATTATTCATTACAAGCTGCATAGATCCAGATCTGCCAGTTCACTATGCAGCTGCAGATCTGAGCCTGTGAAACTTGCCGTTGGACTCGATCTTTAAGTGGTTATATACGGTACCTTACAACACGCTATATATTGCATAATTTTGGGGTATGGACATCTTTGGTTATTTGACAGAAAATTGGGTAAATAAAGATTTGACAGATTTGTCAGGTATAAATAAAAATAATGATTGCATACCATTTTTCAGTTTTGTCTCTCACATAACAGTATGAATATAATCAGTTAATATTTATATTATTTTTTCCATGAGAGATGAAACTTAAATTTAGAAAGCCACAGAATTCAGCCATTTAAATGTAAGCTATTCTGTACTTATAAAATGTTGCAGACAATGAGAAGCATCCTTAAGTATTGAAAATGTCAAACTTAAATCATGGTTTTAGCAGAAGAAATCTCACAAGGCCTTGCAATACCAAAGTCCTTAAAACCAATTATTTACAGTGAATTCAATACCTTTGTACAAATGTCTAGCCAACCTGATTTATTATTCCCACGCTTAGCTGACCTCCCTCTCTCAAACACACACACGAAGATACACATCATATTTTATGTAACAGATTTTAAGTTACAACTCCTGTGATACTGTTGGAAGTGGGGAGGGGGATGTATAAGAAAGGGCAGTGGGAATTAATATGCAGTAAACAGCATGGGCATAAGTGATAGTGAGGGAATGTTCTAGGGTCAGAGATAAAGTTAATGGTGACACATTCATCAGGTACATTAACCAGGGTTAAAAAAGAGAGACTTCAAGCTAATTGCATACAGATTGCTACATACCATCAGTTAAACAATTAGTCAGTTAGTGGTTAAAATGTTGTACTAGTTAAAAGTTCCAATTTAAAAATAAATTCTAACACTGCTAATATTCAGTTTTTACGCACTGTAAGGGGGAAAGTATTATTTGCATAAGAATGGTCTTAAAAATGAGTTATTGTCAACACAAGTATCAGTCTATTGCCTTATCTCATTACCAATAGACCATTGTGGGTACTATTAGCTGAGGCTTGGATGGTCTGTTGCCTTATCTCATTACCAATAGACCATTGTGGGTACTATTAGCTGAGGCTTGGATGGTCTATTGCCTTATTTCATTACCTATAGACCTTTGTGGGTACTATTAGCTGAGGCCTGGATGGTCTATTGCCTTATCTCATTACCTATAGACCTTTGTGGGTACTATTAGCTGAAGCTTGGATGGTCTATTGCCTTATCTCATTACCTATAGACCTTTGTGGGTACTATTAGCTGAGGCTTGGATGGTCTGTTGCCTTATCTCATTACCAATAGACCATTGTGGGTACTATTAGCTGAGGCCTGGATGGTCTGTTGCCTTATTTCATTACCTATTGTGGGTATTATTAGCTGAGGCCTGGATGGTCTATTGCCTTATCTCATTACCTATAGACCATTGAGGGTACTATTAGCTGAGGCCTGGATGGTCTATTTCCTTATCTCATTACCAATAGACCATGGATAATACTATTATATGAGGCCTAAGTGGTCAGTTTCCTTATCTCGTTATCTATAAACCTTTGAGGATACAATCAGCCAAGGCATTTGTGGTCTATCATCATATCTCAATTCCTATTGAGCACAGAGTATGGTCAACTTTCTCAAAGTAAAAATATCAATTGTGGAGTACCACATGGCTCTATCCTTGGGCCGCTGTCATTCATTCTATTTATCAACGGCTTACCTCTTAAGATAGGAACTTCGGTTTCTTCCACTGTCCTCTATGCAGATGATACTACACTGTCTGAGATGGGTAAAACCAAAACAGTACTTGAAAATAACTTACAAGATGCTCTAAACAGACTAAAAGTATGGTGAAAGGAAAACGTTATGACAGCTATAAGATGTTCATTATCATAACTGGCTTTGATATTTTTTTCAATGTTAGTCTGAAAGTGTCGAGATCATTGGTTGGGCATCCACATTCCAAATGTCAAACCCAAAGAAATTAAACCTGGGGCTGCATAGGTGCAAAGCGGCCATCTTATCAATGCACCATCCAGGTCACATTCTTTCTGATATTATGGCAATGAAAATTTTCATGATGATGCATCCAAAGTTCTTTCTGGATATTGCAGTTGTAACACTAGCTTTACATGGCTACAGAGTGATCCGCAATTATGTAAGTAGTCACTCTTAAGAGGTGAGTTTATACATTCAACTGGCTTGGATTTCAGCAGCAAAACTTTGAAGTCTTTGATGTAAACTCAAGCCTGAAATTGGGCAGTCTGATTGGAAGAAATGTGACTTAAATTTCATAAGTCAGACTGATTATGTACAGGATAAAGACATGTAATTTATTACATGTTTGTGATATCAGATCCATGATTCTCTGTTTTTCTTCACCTTAAAGACCACCTGAAGCTGTCATGTTTTACAGTGTGGCTCAATTCAGAGTTCTAAAATAATTAAATTGTAAGAATGTTTTGTGAAAAGGACATGAAATAATTAAAGGAGAAAAAATGAAGATATGTGCCAAGATTAAAACTAATTCATTATGGCCTTTTACTCTCATTTGTATAGTTTACCAAATATAAAGGAAATCTATCTTAGAACATCAGTATTATACTTGTTTAGAATTTGTGCTTATGTAGTATTTGTATGCAAATGATCTTAGATGCTTTTTAGCTCCCAGACCATGGATGTGTTGGGCAGTAGTGATAGTGACGTCCATTTGTCCATAGACAAAGTAGTTTTCACAACATTAACTTTTCTGTAACTATTTTTCCTTAAAATTCTTGTGTGCCTTACGAACATGTAGGGACAGAAACCTGTCAGTTTTGGTGCTGTTAATCTAAGGCCAAGGTCAATGGAGTTGGAAATGTTTTTCATTTCTGCATGATAATACAAGACCTGGGCATAATTTTCATGAAGCTTCATGGGTTGACTGCTTGAGATCCCTTTTGATTCTGAGTTTAAGGGGTGCAGGGTTGCATCTAGGATGTGAAATTGTAAACATTCCACTAAAAATGACCAAAAAATATGGATTCGGTACAAATTTCCATGAATCATACATGCTTTATCTCCAATCAGTGTTAAAATGACCTCTTTTGCTCCTGTTCAATGGTGATATTATGGATGCCATTTCAGTTGGATGAAGAGTGTTGGTAGCAGAGGAATACAGAATTTGAACCAGTACTTAATGTCTGCTCACATTCATCTGAATGTGAATAGGCATATTTCTTAATGAAAATGAACTCCTTCTTTAAATGACTTCATCAATTCTTGGCTACCATCACTCTTCAAACAATTGAAATGGTGGTCGAAAGTTTGAAAATTGGAACAACCTGTTTGTGCCTAGATTTAGGTCACTAAGGAAAAAGGCAGCGGAGTATGAAACATGTGAATTTATTATGAAGCATTCAGGCCTATAAGCTGTGCAACAGTGTCAAGGTACCATATATACTTGCTTATAAGCCCATTTGCGTATAAGCCGAACCCCCAAATTGACTAGGTAAAAATAGGAAAAATTGCATGACCCGCAGATAAGCTGACCCCTCTTCTTCAAGGCTTTATTTTTTCCTAAATTCTTTGGCTTATAGGCGAGTATATATGGTACATGACAGTGCCTACCGTATATACTCGCGTATAAGCCGATCCCCAACTTGACTAGGTAAAAATAGGAAAAATTGCATGACCCTCAGAAAAGCCGACCCCGCCTTTTTCAAGGCTTTATTTTTTTCCTAAATTCTTTGGCTTATACGCGAGTATATACGGTAGGCTTGAAAATGTGGCATCCAGTGCCACTGTTTATGCTGTCAGAACAGAATTACACAGCACTGATTGTTACAGCAGTAAGACAATGACTCCTCCATCAGGCATATGTGGGTCAAAGTCTTGCATTATAGGACTACCATCATATTAAGCTCAAGCAGATCTTGATCCACACTGTTTTATTTTATTGATAAGTTTGAATGATTGACATAGACAGTAGTGATAGCAATGCCAGGGTATCATACCTGATGTTCAGCTTGACTCAGAATCCCATGTTATATTTTCTTAGAACAAGTCCATAGTGGATGTGTTCATGGTGAGTCTTCCTTTCATTTGTACTGTTGGCAGTGTTTAGACATTCAGTGCTGATTCAAGATGTCAGGATGAAAATTTGATTGATTGACTGTATGTTGGCAATGCAACCTGGTTACAATCTTTTACTTTGAAAAAAAAACAAACTTTAAAACCTGAATATGCAATACAGTACTGAATATACAGACCTGGACATTTGACCTTTTGATCTCTACACCATCAGCGATATCTATATCCCAAAGTGCTATGTCTTGCTTTTTTGCAACATTCTTCGCAGGTGAAGACAGAAGAGGTAATAAAGAAATCAGTCCAGTGGCACCAAATGTAGAATAATTAAAAGTGTAATATCATGGTGAATCAGAAGCAGAGACATATATCTGTATGTGCAAAAACACAGTGAATTACCATTGTAAAGATATACATGACATATATCTGTATGTGCAAAAACACAGTGAATTACTATTGTAAAGATTTACATGACATATATCTGTATGTGCCAAAACACAGTGAATTACCATTGTAAAGATTTACATGACATATATCTGTATGTGCAAAAACACAGTGAATTACCATTGTAAAGATTTACATGACATATATCTGTATGTGCAAAAACAGTGAATTACCATTGTAAAGATTTACATGACATATCTGTATGTGCAAAAACACAGTGAATTACCATTGTAAAGATTTACATGACACATATCTGTATGTGCAAAAACAGTGAATTACCGTTGTAAAGATTTACATGACATATCTGTATGTGCAAAAACACAGTGAATTACCATTGTAAAGATTTACATGACATATCTGTATGTGCAAAAACACAGTGAATTACCATTGTAAAGATATACATGACATATATCTGTATGTGCAAAAACAGTGAATTACCATTGTAAAGATTTACATGACATATCTGTATGTGCAAAAACACAGTGAATTACCATTGTAAAGATTTACATGACATATATCTGTATGTGCAAAAACACAGTGAATTACCATTATAAAGATTTACATGACATATATCTGTATGTGCAAAAACACAGTGAATTACCATTGTAAAGATTTACATGACATATATCTGTATGTGCCAAAACACAGTGAATTACCATTGTAAAGATTTACATGACATATATCTATATGTGCCTAAACACAGTGAATTACCATTGTAAAGATATACATGACATATATCTATATGTGCCTAAACACAGTGAATTACCATTGTAAAGATTTACATGACATATATCTATATGTGCAAAAACAGTGAATTACCATTGTAAAGATTTACATGACATATATCTGTATGTGCAAAAACACAGTGAATTACCATTGTAAAGATATACATGACATATATCTGTATGTGCCGAAACACAGTGAATTACCATTGTAAAGATTTACATGACATATATCTGTATGTGCAAAAACACAGTGAATTACCATTGTAAAGATTTACATGACATATCTGTATGTGCAAAAACACAGTGAATTACCATTATAAAGATTTACATGACATATATCTGTATGTGCAAAAATACAGTGAATTACCATTGTAAAGATTTACATGACATATATCTGTATGTGCAAAAACAGTGAATTACCATTGTAAAGATTTACATGACATATATCTGTATGTGCAAAAATACAGTGAATTACCATTGTAAAGATTTACATGACATATATCTGTATGTGCAAAAACACAGTGAATTACCATTGTAAAGATTTACATGACATATATCTGTATGTGCCTAAACAATTGAGTTACCATTGTAAAGATATACATGACATATACCTGTACATACAAAAACAGTGAATTACAGTGAAATATACATGACATATATCTGTATGTACAAAAACAGTGAATTACAGTGAAATATACATGACATATACCTGTATGTACAAAAACAGTGAATTACAGTGAAATATACATGACATATATCTGTATGTACAAAACAATTGAATTACCATTGTAAAGAGAATTACTGTTGTAGAGACAAACAAATTTCATCAGTGACATAAATTATTGGATGGCCCTTGTATAATTTGAACAGAAATATTTGTATGTATATAAATCTTTCAAGGTGTCCAAGTTCTGGTTTGCTACAGTAGTTCTTTGCCTCTGACAAACAACTGGCAAACAGGTAATCATGCACGCTGGCTGGCAATCTGATTGGTCAGCAGTCCGCAAGGATCCCCAATAAGCACTAGTTGACTGACCCTTATTCATAGGTCAGCAATATTTTAGTGCAAAAGGTGTAGAGTATTTCACAATGTGTTAAGATTTTCCTTGCTGCAGGTATGGGATAATATATTAAGGACCCACTTATTGATACAATGAAAGCCTGTTGAGACCAAAATCTGATTTATTTATTGATAAAATGAAAGCCTGTTGAGACCAAAATCTGATTTATTAATTGATAAATAAAAGCCCATTGAGACCAAAATCTGATTTATTTATTGATACAATGAAAGCCCATTGAGACCAAAATCTGATTTATTAATTGATACAATGAAAGCCCATTGAGACCAAAATCTGATTTATTTACTGATACAATGAAAGTCCATTGAGACCAAAATCTGATTTATTAATTGATATCATGAAAACCCATTGAGACTAAAATCTGATTTATTTATTGATACAATTGTTATGTATATTTAATTTAATTGTTTTTCTGTTAGTTTTAATTTTTTTTGTTGATTCCATTACATGTTATTGTAATGTAATATTGTTTACTGGACTTAACCTTGTCCAGAATTGAGTTCAGTTCTGTTTGACCTGATTGACTTCTTTTTAAATTTTTTTTATTTGATTGATGTAAACAACTAATAATAGCTTCATTATCCTCTATTGGTATGAGTTCATTGACCAAATTATTATTCAGGTAAACATGTTGATTTGGGTCAGCATTTTGGGGATTCCAAAGTAAATTTTATAGGGTTTTATGTTTTAAATAAACAAGGCTCATTAAATCCTGCTAGAAAGTTATTTTCCATTAGGTAATGGTTGTTTTTAGAAAACGCTAATTTGTGACCTGAGGTCAAACAGAGAACTATATTGTCTTGTGACTGTCAGAATTTTACGAGTTGTGCTTTAACATCTAGCACTTTAAGTTGTGTTATGTTATGACCGGTTTGGGCTGAATTTTATTTTCTTCGAACTATTGAATTCAAGTGATTATTTTCTCTGGAAATACAAAAGTGCTCTGATAAAATTCTTGAATAAAGACATTCATTTGAATTTATACTGAATTCAAACCTGAAATAATATTTCTGTGATTCAACAAAAAACTGTTGACACATCAGTATGATGCAGGCTATAACAGACACATCATTGCCTTCAATTTTAAATCTCTTTGGGACTTAAACTGAGTTTTATTAAGGACCGTTTATTACTAGGACTTGTGTCTTTAATTCTTGGATTATTTTTGGATTTAATTCGCAGAACCATAAGTTCTTTTTTTCTCATTTTTTGCTTTGTTTTCTAGGGAAATAAATTATTTGTTAAATTTTACAAAACTTGTTGTCTTCACTCTTTTTTGTTACTCATTTTAAGAGCATAGACTCTTAACACAATGAAAGCCCATTGAGACCAAAATCTGATTTATTTATTGATACAATGAAAGCCCATTGAGACCAAATTCTGATTTATTTATTGATACAATGAAAGCCCATTGAGAGCAAAATCTGATTTATTTATTGATATAATGGAAGCCCATTGAGACCAAAATTTGATTTATTTATTGCTACAATGAAAGCCCATTGAGACCAGAATCTGATTTATTCAGCCTTTTAATGGTGAAAATTTTACGCTTTAAAAAATTAATTTGACACCTGTTTGTTTTCAAAACTTTGCCCAATTTGTTCATGCATTGATGGCAATTTTAAACATTTGCCTCTGGTTGCAAGAAAAAATTGCCACAGGCAGATTTAAACAGATTGACCCCCAGTGGGTCTTCCCATTGCATCTGATCGAAGTTCATGCCTTAAGTTATTGACCAAAATGCTAACTCTTTAAATGCATTCTTTCCCAATGTTTAAAATGACTAATTAGAAATGGAAATCGAACATTTAGCTCTGATTGAATTGATTGTAAAGTATGACAAATCTAATTGAGCCAATCAATTGTTATTCTATTGCTGTCTAAGAAAATCATAAATATAGTTTCCCTAATTTTTCTGGCAGATTTTTTCAACTAGTGAAAAATATTATTTGCAGCCAGAAAAAATACAGCATTAAAGCCTAAACAGAAAATAAAATCTTTATTGAGTTCATATTCTTGGCTTTGCTTATGTAGACAAAGCAAACAGATCACTTGCACAAAAAAATTCTAGTCAGTTCATCAAAAGGGAATTATTTATGAAAAATGCTGATTTTTGAAAATAATTTAATGGTGTGTCCACAATAGCGCTTAATATAAGTATGGCTCTCTTGGTATATCTAAACTTTTAGCTAATATACTGGACTCCTAAAATGTTGAACAATGAGGGAAATATGTAAGAACTTTATTAGTGTAGTGGCCTGCCTGGAAAATGAACCTAGCAATTACAAACTCTTTAACAGTTTTCTATTCTTGCATATGCTTGATATTTAATTCTCTTTGACTTCAATTATTTCAGCGTCTATGGAATTGGCATCCAACTACACTTCTGAGCTTAATTAATTAAAACTTGTACATATCCACATTACTAATGACATTTTCTTTATATCTGAACAGATTGAAAGTTTCTGCAGATGTATTTGTTTAAGAAAGACATTAGGTCCAAAAAAACAAAATATTTTTTTTTGCATAGTTTTGAACTTGAGTTTTGGAAAAGACCTGGTCTGCATATTAAATGATGTTGTTGTTGTTGTTGTTTTGGGTTTAACACCATTTTTCAGCACAAGATAGGCAATACATGGCAGCCAATATAAATGGTGGAGGAAGAACCTGGGAAAACCCCGGAAAGAACCACTGACCCACAAGAAGCTACTGGCAGGCTTTCTCACATACCCACATTGGTCGAACCCGAGACTCAAAACCCACACAGACAGAGATGAGATGGCAATAATCCGTGATGGTGAGCGCTTTAGACCACTCAGCCACTCGGGGCCCCACATATTAAATGAAGAAAAAAAAGAAATGTATGAAACTACATTACATTTTTTGCATTTGACGATAAACTAAAAGAAGTTTCAAAATTTAAATGGAAATGCATAAACTGATGAAAATCAAGATGTTCACTTGCAAAAAACATGCATGAAATTTGTGGGGGAGAAGCGTTGGAACCTGGTGATGAAAAAAACCCAACAATATATCCACCTGCAGCATGACCAAATTAAGTAAAATATCTACTCCAAGAATAATATGTTGGGTAAAATTTTCTGTACAGAGAAAGCAACAAACTATTAATAGGTATGCAAGGAAGACATTGTTGGGAAAGGATGAAATGTTCAGTTATAAAAATAATAACATTAAAAAACTGTGGGTAATCTGAAGGTGATGAAACAAAGAGGAAATGATATGAGAAAGGATAAAGTAAAGATTGGTTATTATATGTCTGTTTATAGGGATTGAAAAGCTGTGATGGACAGCTCTGAGTTTCTTAGACAGATACCCTTATGAGTTTTCAGCTCTAGAAGCCAATATTTCTCCCGTATGCATTCACAGCCATAACCCCTGGTGTTTTTCATAGGTAGAAATTGCAAAGACTGCCATGTTGAGTTGTAGTGGTTGATGAGTTTTGTATTAATTTTATTCAGGATATGGCTTTTGTGGTTCTTTATAATGATCTTGAAGTCCATAGTTTTGCCAACATATTGGATGGATGTCATTTTTGTTAGAATACCACAATGTTTGGTTGCTGTTGAAGGATGCTCATGTTGAACTTAAATTTTAGTCTTAGCTATGCTTGCCAATTAGGCAGCATTTGTTTTTATAATTGGATATGCATGCCAATTAGGCAGCATTTGTTTTTATAATTGCATAACCTTGCCAATTAGGCAGCATTGGTCTTTGTAATTGGATATGCTTGATAGTTGATGAATTTGTCTTTATAATTGTATACACTTGTTTCAGAAGTATGACCTGGTTTAATTGAGGCTCATTATCATGTGGTCTTTGAGATTCTTTCATCTACAGTACAAGTACCTCCTTGAATGTACCATTAGGATGGGCAGAAGCTTTTATTAAGTGCCAAAGTCCCCAGATGATCTGTTGTAGTTTTGAATCATTATGGTGATATATTTACCTAAATACTCATGAATTTGGCTATCAAGTCCTTATGTGAACCATGTAATTGGTCTAGGGCTGATATTAATGTTGTGTTAGTTTAAAATGTTCAACCATGCTAGCAGTGTTAGGCCAACATTGACCTCATGTTAGTTTGAAATGTTAACCATGAAACCAGTCTTAAGCCCATATTGACCTTGTGTTAGTTTGAAATGTTAACCATGTAACCAGTCTTAAGCCCATATTGGAATTATGTTAATTTCAAGTGTAAACCATGTAAATGGTGTTATGCCCACACACTGGCCTCATGCTAGTTTGAAATGATATAACTATTTGACTGGTCTTGTGCCCACATTGGCCTCATGTTTCAAAATGTGAACCATGTAAATGGTCTTAGGTCCACTCTGGTGTAATGTTGGTTTAGATCTTACATTTTTCAAGGGTTGCAAATGATAAATGTCAATTTGAAATGAGCACTTGTGCTATATTTTATTGGGTGAAAAGAGTCAGCAATAAAGAATATCCATAGGCATTGAAATGTCAGCAATAATAGATTATCTGTGGGGGTTTTTTATGAGTAGATATCAGTATCAGGAGTACTAATCATCCCTGATGAAATGAAATTGCAATATGTTTTTACAGTTGATTTTCACAGATTCAAGTATGCCTGGCAGTTAAGTTTGATAGGATCTTTCCATGCTGAGAGGATGCAAAGGAAATTTAACATGAGGGTATAAAATGCCTGCCATTGAGATCCTAGCAGAAAATCTTGATTACCTAGGGTCGGATATTCTTTTCTTACATTCCTTATCAGTATGACCAGAGATTTCCAGGCAGAATGGCAAAAATTTTCCAGGCAGAACACAAATGCGGAAAAGCCTTGTCCTACTTCAGTCAGGACCCTTTGTCCTGACTTTGGGACTTTTTTATGGCTTTTTTAAGCCGGTCAAAAGGAGTAATTTTTTTTTATGTCAGTAAATTATGGGTGTCAAAGTGCTTAATGAATTATTTAAAAGAATGGCAAAAGAAGGCAATAACATTCCAAACACAAATATTGTGAAGAAAAATAAAAGGTTTTTCCTGAAGGAATTTGGTGGTGTTCATTCCTGTCTGCTGGTGTGGTTTCGCTAGTGGGACAAGGTGACTAACATAATTACTGCAAGGTTGATCAGTGGGACAAGCTAACTGACCCAAACCCTGCTCATTGAGACAGACTAAAAACTGATACATAATTATCCAAACCCTGCTCAGTTACAGTACAGACTGATACATAATTACCCTATGGTCATTGGGACAAGCTTACATAATTACCCCAACGTAGATATGTAGGGCAAACAGATACATAATTATCCAAACTATGATGAGTAGGACAAAGTAACTGATAGATAATTACCTCAAGCATAAGCTAGTTGATACATAATTACCCCTACTAATGGGAAAGGGGTTCTGTCATCACTTTTATGAGATTCTATTTTCGATGAGAGTCAATGAAAGTGAGGATGAAACGAGGAGGAAAAGGTTACATTTTGGAGTTTTTCAGCAGCTTCTGGCACAGGTTTCATTGATGTTCTAAAAATTTCACTGACTTTGGATAATTTTACTTATGGTCCATGATATCAGTATTTTTGTCAGTTGTAGATAGTGGATAGTACACAAAACACTTTTTTTAGTTTTTAAATTCAACACATATAAACCTTTCTATTATTAAAAAAAAATAGTTGAGGAATTTCTCAAGCGTCAGGAAATTCTGAAAATTTCCTCAGAGATTCCTTTAAGAAAATTTCAAGATTTTTTGTCTGCTTCAATCCATTTTGCCAATGAAGATTCTTTTAATAAAACAAAAAGCAATTATTTTTGTTATTCGCACATCCACTGAAGACTCGAACACTTCCTGCTGTTTTTTGACAACTTTTTTCTGACTTTTTTTTTTTATTTGCGTCATAGTATATATCATAGTTTAAAATCAATAAATGCAGATCCAGCTTGCATCATTAAAAAGATACTTGTTGAGATAAGGTTGATTCTATCGTAATGTAACCGGTAATTGCAGTGGCAGTCAGCATCAAAGACACAATGACCTCTCAATCACTACTGGGAACAAAATCCATAATTTTGAGAGAAAATGGGATTGCACTAGATGTATTGAGTCTGCTCTGATTAGAGATGAAAATTAAAAATATTTCTGACCGTTACCAGGAAAAGATACTGTAAATTTGCTATAAGCAATACAGTCACCAGGGGAATCAAGCAACACAGAATGGGAAGTGACTAGAGTTTGGAAGGAAGTATTGGTGTATAATGTGCTTTCAGCTGTAAACAAAAATGATGACTTGAAAATTTCTGTTTTAATATCAGTAATATGTGACCATATTTATTGAATAGCTTGTGACCGAAATTACTTTCATCTTTATGATGATAATTTATTCTCCCAAAATTAACTTTGGTTCACAATGCTTGTGTAGTTTTCCTCGTCAGTTTTACAGATGTTGCCATGTTAAATTGTACATTTTACGTTTTTATGAAAATTCCTTTTGTTTCGCATCATGCGTGTGATTTTGGCAATTTTAATACAGTCATCATTTTCACTTAGTATATTTACCTCTCCCCATGAACGAGGAGCATCACCATCTTAGAACCTTAAACACATTAGTGGTGACAGGATTGAGCCACCTTTTTTGTAAGGGGAGAGCTACAATTGAAGTCTGTAAGTCAGATCAGAGGATGGGTCTTCCTACTGGTCAGAGTTCCCTGACCAATCATTGAAGTTCCCTCAGGATAGGCACAGTGATCAGGTCAAGGCCCTCGTTTCAGCATGACTACCACTAAATTCTATTGAGGACTGGGAGCTGGTGCTCACAAAAACAAAATTAATGTTAATGCCATTTTGACATCATTTATCTCCTTGGTAGCATTAGAGATATTTCATAATGATTTTTTTTTTAAAAATTCAAATAATTATCTAAAATGCACTGAAATGAAGATAACAATCACATATTTTGATATTTTGATTATTTTATGTATTGTTTTCCCACTGCAGTTTTCTGTATTGATATTTTCAGTTTCCATCACATTAGCTGGGTCAAACTACCATTAGTGTCCTAAACACCTCAAATTGCCAGGCAGTAAAACACCACTAAGGTCCAAAACTCTTTTGATTGACAGATATGATGGAGGTGGTGGTATGATCCCTTACCTGTTATGGTGCTTTGGTTATCATTATGTAGGAGATGATTAAACACAGTGTTATTGCCTGGACCGAGTAATTAATAACATAAAATATGAAATTAATGGATGTAATAACGCAGATCAGAGCAAAGATACAGAATATAGCAACATGAACCCCCGTATGTCAAATATAACAATTTGATCAAACTCTGTGTAACATTGGTGTGGAGCTATGTTTCCCCTTCAAATAAATATGACATGCAGCATAAATGTTTGTCAGGTTTTTTTCTTTTCTGGCATCAATGAATATTCCCACTCTTGTTTTGTCAGATATCATCTTATCAAAATTCAACAGAACTCAGATAATGTGGATAGTTTGCAACCTGATACTGATATACAATTATATTAACATGAAATTAATATATTTTTCCTAGTTGCAAGCCACATTCCTAACTGGAACCATGACATAACTTGACCTCTTATAAACTATTACATCCCACTGTGGGCTGTAAATTACTAGTGTGTTTATCGACACACACCAATTTTTCCTCAGTTAAGAGAATTCACAACTTAATTACTGATATGAATTAATGGACTTCACATCTTGTCTTAACTACATTATTTGCTAATTAACGATTCATTGACATAGAGATTGTAAAATCAATTCTTAGTGTACATGCTACATAATCATTTACGACAGATAAATTAATTCTCTCTATTTGTATCAGAGTAATGCATGAAATTCCTACAATACATGATTTCTATTACATACATACCATGAAATCTGAACACATTTATGCCAATAATATTTTTAATGACATTCTTACAATACATGAATCATATAACATTCAGAACCAATGAATGCATGATTAACTTCAAGGAAAATTGAAGATTGAATTCAAAATGAATTAATTCAACAAATAATTACAAACTTACATCAGTAAACATATTCTATGCAATTGAGACAATGCCTTTATGCCTTTTTGAAATTCACTCTTTCTATGTAGCTGAATCTCTGGTTCCAGGTCTCTCAAATTCTTCCAGACCCCCATCCCTTGGACAATTTAATGAGAAATACTTGTTATTTCCCAGAGTAAAATTCTGGGTTCCCACAGAAACTTGGAAGGACTAATTTCGCGAGGGAGGTTAAAACCTTGAATTTCATATGAGAACATACACCCCTCAAGTGTTCTTCTTAATAAGCGGAACATTTTACACAGAGAAAATCATTTTTCAACACAGAATGTCCAATGCATGTGATGTGACATTGTTTGATACAGTGCCAGTGAGAGTACAGTAGATGATCCATTTTTACCATGTGTCACTTTGACAACTAAACATTACATTATTGGGATATTCATGTGAAAGGAGGATTACTGGATGCAGAAGTTCCTATATTTACTGTAATGTATTTGTGACCAGATATTTGCAGGATTTGATTTGGAACAATAGACTACAGAAGATGTAAACAAATTTCATTTCGAGTCGGAACGGCATCTCATATTTACTGCATAAATATGCAGTGGTTGGATGAAGTCCTGTCAGTTGGGAGACCGGATTATGTCCAAATTCTTCTGTGAACAGAGGTGAATTTATTCACTTTTGTAAGTTAACATTTGAACCACGCTTGTATATAGGGTGGATTGCTTGTTACAGATATACCCTCCCTCCACCCAACCCTACACACCTGCTATCAACTGAGCAATAACCTTAGTTTTACTTGTTGTTCTTGTCTTGGGGTTTAACGCCGTTTTTCATATGATGATATGTTATACATGACATAAAAAGCTCCAATGGGGTAAATTGGTCATATTCACACAGATGAAACCATTTATTCCCAATTCCCTTTCGTGACTTTATTCGAAAACAAAAAATTCCAGAAGGCGGGGTTTGCAAAGTTTTCCCATGATCACAGTCAATCAGTAAAGAGAATACTGCACAATAATTTCTTGGGTTTATTGGGACCACTTAGAATCACATAAAGTGATATGTAACAAAAATATGAAACTGCGCATGTTGTAGGAAAACTGTACCAACTATGTGATAAATAAGATTATCACATGAGACTACTTATGATATTTAGGTTCTAAATTAAAACTGTACCCCACAGACATCCAGTATGGCTGTCACAATGAACATAATGAAATCTTGTCATTCATTACCCAGAATGGTTGGCAATATTGGCAATGGGTTTTCACCAGAAGTCTTCTTGTGGTGTCTAGTTTGTCCAGAATGAAGTGATGCCAATCTAACATCCAATATGGCTACCATAATTTTAAAATCTTATCATTCAAGAATGTCGTAAGTAGCTGCAACACTAAGGAGTTAAAATGCTGTATTTTCTTGAATACCTGGAAATTCTGTGAAAGTATTGTCATTTCTTGTCGCATTATTTGTGCGTGATATATTTGATGATGCTTTTTTCAATATGTTTTCATACAAAACCAGATACAGATTTCATGTTAGAATCACTTACAAGCCATTAATATTGGAAATTTGGCTGATAAACTTCATTAGAGCAATTAACTAATCATGATTCATTAACAAATCCTTTAATTTGAGAGGTTGCATGAAAACTCTTTGAAAAAAGTTAATGTTTTGCTTTAATCTTTCCTAAAACTCCATCTTTTCCTAAAAATCCTTGAATTTATCTAAGGAATGCAAAACTTTAGAACCAAATAAAATACATCACTTTTTAAATTCAGAAATTCATTATTTACATACTTAAAAAAATAATAGAATGGGGATAATACGATGATAAATGTTGTTACCAAATGGAGTAGACTCTTTTTCCTGAAGTGACAAGCTGAATGGTAATGTAGTAGGGTTGGTTTGGTTCTGTAAATATTTATACAGTTTATTAACCAAGTCTCATGGAGAAACTTAAGACTCATCGAAAATTTGTTAAAGTCCTTGAAAAATCTTTGAACATAACTTTCTGGGACTGTAGGAACTATGTTGAAGGAAGGAAACTTTTTTTCCCATCATGTACCATATATACCTAGTTATAAATTAGTCCAACTGCAAACTGCACAGACCCAGATCTGCCATCGCATAATGCATCAGCAGATCTGGGTATGTGGAGTTTGTTAGGAATAATCAGTAGAAAAAACAACATAGACCCTGATTATCTGCAGGTGCATTATGTTATGGCAGATCAGGATCTTTGTTGTTTGCAGTTTGCCTTGACTTATAAGCAAGTACATACGGTAATTGAATAGATGGCATTTACATTATCTTTCCTTTGATTTACCTGGAGCCCAATCATATACAATTTTTAGAAAGTAGATGGTGGGTTCATTAAGCAGATAAATACATATTTATCTTTATTAATTGTAATCAAAGTTTTGTAAAAAGGGGGGGGGGGCGTAATGATCAAGTATCATTGGATCAATACCATAAATGATCATGTATGAAAGTGCTGATGCAGTTTGTAGCTGATTGATTGGAAACATTAGGAGGATACATGGCTCAGCATGTTAATGAAAATTTGATGCAAAATAATAGAGATGTGTAAATAGGAGTCCAAAGGTTAATTGTTTATGTTAGTAGTGGTAGGAAATGGTTTCAATAAATTCAACACTTATGATTTTCTTCTGTTGTTATTATCAAAAAGTGGCACTCGATACAAAGAGGGTGTAAACAGGCATGGACAGCTACCCAAGCCAATTGAATGTTCCTTGAAAAAAAAATTTTGATGAAAAGAAGAATGATGCTAGATACAACTGGAAAGTGAGGGAACTTACTTTAGAGGCCTAAATACAAAAGACTTGAGTCATTAAATAATAACTTGTTTTTTTTTGTTAATCACTACATTTTGATCACAAAACAAGAAGAACTCATTAATGACCATGTGATGTACCATTATCCTGTGCTTCCAGGGATAGCTCCTTTCTTGGAGATAATCCATCCTAGACATTTAGAAACATTGTTGTACAGCACTCCTGGACTCAAGGTATGTTAAGTATAACACAGCCTCTTTCATAAGGCGAGTATGGTCATGTAGCACACTTTATTATACAACAGTAAATTTATATATAAATTTTTATCTATAATGTGTTTCATTACAAGGCAATCTCACTGTAAGGTGGTTTACTGCATGTCTACCATGGATAGTGTTATAATGAGGGGTGTTATAATGAGGGAGTACTGTGTAAAATAATCCATTATTAGACAATCTCAATATAAGATGGTTTACTGCATGTCTACCATGGACAGTCATAATGAGGGAGTACAGTGTAAATAATTCATTACAAGGCAATCTCACTATAAAATTTTACTGCATGTCTAACATGGACAGTGTTATAATGAGGGAATACAGTGTAAAATAATTCATTATAAGGCAATCTCACTATAAGGTGTTCTGCTTCATGTCTACTATGGATAGTGTTGTAATGAGGGGAATACTGTGTAATGTACTTCATTATAAGGCAATTGCACTATATGGCAGTATACTGTATGGCTCCCATGGACAGTGTTTTAATGATGAAGTAGTGTTATAATAAGGGAGTACTGTGCAAGATCCAAAGAGAAACCTAATCCCAACTTTCAAAAAACTTTATTGGGAAATCCCCCAGGGCTTTTCATATCATGAATACTGCAAACAATGTGAGACTCTGATCTGTCATAGCATAATGTGCTGGCATATCAGGGTCAATGTTGTTTGTTCAGCTGATTACTCCTAACAAACAGCACCGACACAGATCTGCCCATGCATTATGTGATGGCAGATCTGAGTTTGAGCAGCTTGTAATTGGACCCAACATTATAAGCAATTATATATAAGATGCATGTATACCACTCCCTCGAAAACTCGCTCCCTGATAATTCGCGAACCCCCTTATAACATGGGGTCATGCGTGGATCCCATTTTGAACCAGAAAATACAACAACAAAAAAAAAAACTGATCCCTATTTGTTGAATTTGAAGAAAATCGCAATCAAAATTAGTAACAGAAACTTTGGTATGTCGCTCGTTTTATCGTCGTAAACGGTAGATAGGACCTGGAAATTTTAATCAACGCTATGAAATATCAACTTTAAAAAGAAGTCATAAAATTTACTATATTTTGTTTCCAAATGACATTCTTTGTACACCATAATTAACGATATTCAAGGAAATTTCGATCAATGAAAATGTCACTTAAGCCAAGTGGAGGCAGTACTTAATAAATAAACACCAATTAAATGATTTTTTATCAACTGAAATTTGTGTTCTAGTTCTATCTTTTAGTTCAGTTTAAGTGTAATCATCATAAAATGCAATGTGTCCTATTGTAATTAAATGTAAAATGTGTCATTCTACCGTAACAGCTATGTCCGCGAGCGTTTCTCTGAGAACCTAATTAAGTGCCGACCGTGTTTTGATATCGGACTAATGAAGCATTTGTTGTATTGTTGCACTAAATAAAAAGCAGGCCTCATTTTCTTTTATCACGTTAATTACGTCTTTTGAATCAAATAAAGGAGGTGGAATAAACAAAAAAGTTAAGAGGCATAAAAATCCTACATGCTTAAGAACCAGAGGCCCCGGTCGCATGTTGGGTAACTCATTTCAGTTGATCAATCGAACACTGTTATAAATGTTATTGTGTATGTTACTAATTAAACTACCTTACATTAACCTACTCAATCATGACTGTGATTTAAGATACCAAAGCAACCAAGCGAAATGAATACTTCTTAAAATAAAGAGCTTTGTTTCATAGAAACAGACCATTGTGGGGAAAACGAGTTTCAGAGAATTCCTGAGTTCGCACGTACAGATATCCTCAAGGATGATAAGAAGTTTTTCACTGTTACTGGCAATGAAATCACGGCATCATTATTTTACAAACTGAACAATTCAAAAACTGAGTTTCGACGTAGACACTTGTCTCACGAAATGTTGGGATTTTTTTGATAAAAAAGAATCTTGCTTAATAGTGTATCAACATTTAGTCTGGTTCCCTGCTTTTTGACTCCATGTTTCATAAAATACTATATACACTACTCCGGGAATGAGACTGGTCAACAAAACAAAAAGCTATGACGTAATACACAAATGTTTACGTGTGCCTTGTTGGTTGTTGAAACCAGTTGGAATCATGTTATAAATTTTTCAAATGTTGGACATTTTGAAATAAATGTAATTTATACAGAATAATGCACAACTTCTTTGGAAAACGCGCTTTATTGACAATTACATGTATTCTCGACATGATTATAAAACAAGGATTCAGTCATTAAACAGCCCAGTTACCCCCCGCTCAAACCCCACGGTTTTCTGGATGTCTAGCGGATTTTTTTTTGGTAGGTCCCTCAGTAACTCACGCCCTTGCTTTTAGTGCGGTCTATGTTTTTGGATCCCGATGTGTGCGAGTTATCGAGGGAGAGGTGTATATGGTATTCGGAGGCCAGTTTACATTGTATAGTCAGTAGGAATTGTAAATGTTTGATATGGTTTTGTGTTTTATGGTACAACAACACCAGGATATTATTTAGTGCCAAGGTAATTGGAATAAAACGTTTGCCCCAAGACACATGATCACAGCTGACCCAGACTAGTATGGTGGAAGATTTTGAACCAGCACCTGTTGTCATGTGTCCAGCTTGCTAAACACTCAGAGCCTCAGGAGCTGATTGGAATTGCAAATAATTGAAACTTTAAAAGATTTAATGGTGATTCTGTTACACACAGGCATGTATTATTCAAAATGAGCCAAACTATCAACACATAACAAAATCATTTACAGTGTCGTTTTAAAAAAAAGTTATGCAGAATTATATGTCTTCAGTGGGGCATATTCCAACTACTCTAGCAAAGTCAGTGGATTCAGAAATATAGGTAACAATGACTGTCTTTGGGAACAGTACCCTTGCATGATGAATACCCCATCAATTTTATGACGGTACATGCAACAGAAACTGAGCTAACTGCATACTGGTCAACTCTCATGCCAGGAGTAAAAGAAACCTCACTGTTTTTGGGGTCTTCCACACTTCCCACCTGATCTCATCATATCTCCCAACTTTTGCAGAGAACTCCTGATTATTACATAATGTCTGTCGATTTTCATTTCTCCTATAAAAAAACTTCCACATAGATATATTGTATGCAATCCACAAAGGCCATGTTTTATTTCATCACCCGTTAATATTGGTTGTGACAAAATAATTATCACACTACAAAGAATTTTTTTCTTCAGTAAATAGAATGATAAGTTTAAACATTGTTCACATAAATTAATGATTGTTTTTATGCCCTTACAACTACATTAAAATTAGAAAACAAACCACAACAAAAAATAGACCACAACTATAAAATGGGCAGCAATTAATTTCAATCCCAAGAATGATCACTCTGATGCTGTGTAATTTCTTTACAAGCAAAATAGCATCTCCCATTCCCATCAAAGAAATTTAAATGAGTAAAAACATGGCATGTTAAATGCCTTACAAGTTGACAATAAGGAATTAAGGTAGGATATTTAAATGTGAGAAAACTAGTATGGAAACTTGATACTGCAGATTGAAATTAGCTTGAGACTGTACACACACACACACATACACACCGTTAGTTACAAAAAAATAGGGCATTAATTATTTGCCAATCAATTACTGGTGCTTACATACATGCTCAATTGAACTTGGTTTCTTTGAAGTATGTCTGAGGGGCAGTCCTTTTCACAAGATAATTGAAATGATCAGTTACATATTTGGGTGTATGTTCAGTTACATATTTGGGTATATGTTCAGTTACATATTTAAGTATCTGTTCAGTCATATACGAGTCTGTTTAATAGTATATTTGGGTGTCTGTTCATTCATGTATTTGGGTAACTGTTCAGTTACATATTTGGGTACCTGTTTAGTTACATATTTGGGTATCTGTTCAGTCATATATTTGGGTATCTGTTCAGTCTATATTTGGGTATCTGTTCAGTTACATATTTGGATGTCTGTTCAGTTACATATTTAGGTGTCTGTTCAGTCATGTATTATGTTGTCTGTTCAGTTACATATTTGGGTAACTGTTCAGTTACATATTTGGGTATCTGTTCAGCTACATATTTGGGTGTCTGTTCAGTCATATATTTGGGTATCTGTTCAGTTATATATTTGGGTGTCTGTTCAGTTACATATTTGGGTATCTGTTCGGTCATATATTTGGGTGTCTGTTCAGTTACATATTTGGGTATCTGTTCGGTCATATATTTGGGTATCTGTTCAGTCATATATTATGTTGTCTGTTCAGTCATATATTTGAGTGTCTGTTCAGTCATATATTTGGGTATCTGTTCAGTCATATTTTGGGTGTCTGTTCATTCATATATTTGGGTGTCTGTTCATTCATATATTTGGGTGTCTGTTCACTCATATTTGGGTGTCTGTTCAGTCATACTTGGGTGACTGTTCAGTCATATATTATGTTGTCTGTTCAGTCATATATTGTAGTGTTTGTTAAGTCATATATTTGGGTGTCTGTTTCAGTCACATATCTGGGTGTCTGTTCACTCATATTTGGGTATCTGTTCAGACATATTATGCTGTCTGTTCATTCATATATTATGTTGTCTGTTCAGTCATATATTTGGGTGTCTGTTGTCTATTCAGTCATATATGTGAGTGTTTGTTCAGTCATATATTTGGTTATATGTTCAGTTATATATTTGGGAATCTATTTAGTAATATATTTGGGTGTCTATTTACTCATATTTTGGTATCTGTTCATCATATATTTGGTAATATGTTCAGTCATATATTGTAGTGTCTGTTCATTGATATATTTGGGTGTCTGTTCAGTAATATACTTGGGTCATAAAAAAAAATCTGGCAAGATTCTTGTACTGATTTATATTAATCACAAAAGCTAATTTGATGTTGATATTATTGATATTATTGTCAAACCCACATGAACAGAGGTGATTGGTAAAGGAGAGCGCTTTATACCACTCTGCCACCTGTAGCCCCAAAACTAATATGAAATGTTTCAGTGCTTTGTCTACTTTGACAGGTGAAGTTAAATCATGTAATCAAATTATCAAATAAAAATTACCCTTACACCATAATTACTGTAATTCATGTAAATTTTCAACATTAACAGTTTTATATTTTTCAAGTGCAAAAACATTATTTTAGAAAAAGTAGTTTTGGGTACTGACCATGAATGAAAAATAAAAAATGATTTGACCACAAAAAGATGTGTGTCAAGAACAACACTTACCAACCCATCTGTACTCATGCAAAAAATAAACTGCTATGATTGTTGTCTTATTTTGTCATGCATGCAGCTATTCCTTTTTATAACACATTTTTAGTGACAAGTAATAAATGATATATGATCATAAGTCACTAAGAAACGTGTATTGCAGACAGATGCTTCCAGCATTTGTACAGTTTAACAGTAGGTTATTAAAATGACTCAATCTGTATGTAGATTGTTTCCAACAGAAATATTAGCCACTTGAATCTAATTGCAAATAACAAGAAATGAACTTGAAATAACCTTTATTGTTATGAGTGAATGTACATCACTCTGTGTGTGTATGTGTGTGTATGTGTGTGTGTGTGTGTGACTTGGATTTTTAACGTAGCTTTAAAAAATGTTTAGTCATATCGCTATGATATCTGCAGTGAGGCAGTTTATAGTGATATGTAGCACTGGGGCATCATGCCGCAGACATGTAGCATCATGTTCCACCCAGTCACATTATCCTGACACCAGGCCAACAAGTCCTCACACTAACCTCTTAATGCTGAGCATCAAGCAAGGCAGCTGCTAGTACCATTTTTATAAGACTTAGGTATGACTCAGCTGGGGTTGGAACCCGCAACCTCCAGCATCCGAGGCGGACGCTCCAACCACTAGGCCACCAGAGTGGTCATTACAGTGAGAAAGAGAGAGAGAAAAAAATGGATGAAAAAATAATGTTGTGTTCAATGTGTGAGCTGTTGTGTATTCAGAGTGGTGTTTCTTTGTGACTATTTAGGTGTATGATGATGTCACAAGGGGGAGATAGGTTACATGGTTCTGTCTTTGTTCAATTACATCATACTTGTGATCTATCCTCATGTGCAAGGGTACTATTTTCAGTGACAGGTTGTCAGTTACCACCTCAGTGACAGTTATATTTCATTGTCAATTACCACCTCAGTGACAGGTTATATTCCATGATCAATTGCCACCTCCATGACAGGTTATGTTCCATTGTCAATTACCACTTCAGTGACAGGTTATATTCCATTGTCAGTTACCACTTTAGTGACAGGTTATATTCCATTGTCAATTACCTCCTCTGAATAAACCATACGTTCTTATTTTAATAATGAGAGTCAGTGTTATATCATGCTAAGAACAACTGAAGGATAGATCAAAGAGTAAGCATAGATTCAAGTACATTTTTATTTGATAAGAAACCATCATCTGGTTTCTGAACACATTTTAAAATATGTAAGCTGTAGTGTTGTGCTTCGTGACCATAATCATCTTAGTAAAGGGCATCATTAATGGTATTCTATAAGGATTATGTGTAGGATCCGTAAAAGTCAGTGCCTTGTTGTTAATGCAAAACAATCACACAAAATACTCATTCTTCATTCTTCCCAGTAAAGCTAACAGGTAATCAAATAATAAAGGTAGAGTCTCAGTTAAGAAAACAATTACCATTTCAAATAACCAATGGCTTTAATGTTAAGTATAAATACCAGTAGTGATTATTTTTTGTTATTCCTATATATCCAGATTATTTATTTTGTAAGAGATTATAGCTATTGTACGATACTGAAAACATCATAAAATGCATTTGACTGGACACAGAATATTTTCAAGCTGACTTAACCTGCGGTCAGCATAAATTAAAAGAACTACCATAAGCATGAACATAAACAGAGAACATTGGTATATTTTCTGTCTCTTCTCTGATGCCTCAATTAACCCTTTGCCTCCTATATAATAATTTAACCCTCTTACCTGTGCCTCCATATGACTTTCATGACGTCACACTCTTGCTCCCCATACCCCCCCCCCCCATAAACTGTAAGGCAACGTCATCTTCAAAACATTATATTCTTGCATTGCTGGAATATCCTCAATATAACTGAATCATTTCCACCGCAAGTTAGCTTTTGTTATCAATGCCGGATTACCATAAGTTGTTATTTGTCATCATTTTGTGATAAAAACAACTACCAGTGCACAAGTTGCTTTGTTTTAAACACAGCAACTTGTGCTTCGAAACTTTGAACATCACTGTAAATACCAATATGTATTTAATCAGCAAACTTGGTGACATTACTTTTGAAAATATTTAACTAAAACTTTTCACTGCCGTGTTCACGTTATATTCTTCGTAATATCATTTTTAAGTCACAAGTGAACCTGACAAGAGGCAGAAACGTAATAATGGTGGACATCGCAGTATCTAGGCAGTACCTGTTCATTTAACAGGCCGTAATTGTAATTCATTTGGCACATACATTAAGGAATATATAAAATATATATATATATATTAAATTCCTCTGGGAAGCCTTTACGGTTTTTCCTCATTGTGCCATAGGCATATATACTATGTCTAAATAAACTTCATACCAGTTGAATGGATGTAAAAAAAGTTATCAAAATATACATGATAAAATTTTCCTCTCAAAGGCATAGTAAGCTTTTGCACAACTCAATATCCAAGACCTTTCATGCTCTCATTCACTTCATCTGCATCTACCTTCAATCAAAACTTTAAACAGGATCAGTGAATGAAAATTTAAGTTTTTTATTTTTATCATTATGAAAAGGTATGCAATAAATTTCAGATATTTATGAGTCTAATGTTTATGTATGGAGATGTGATAGATTGGAGCTGTGTGGTAATGAATACCTAATGTCTGTTTTTATGTGTATATAATATGCACACATGATTGTTCCATATTGGACATACAATTTAAATCATGAATATATTATGGGGTTTTTTTTAATTTTTATTTTTAAAATTATCACATTAATTTAAAGATGAAATACAATAAAATATGCATACATTTATGTATGTGTATTTCTTTTTTGATCTCTATATGTGAGAATGTGTCTGCTGTGCAATTTACTGTTGGGAAGAAATACAATATTTGTAATGAATATAGAAATGTATAAAAACCTTCATCACTGGTTTGATGTTGGCGAGACTTGTATGTCTTGTCAATGTTGGCCAGAACTTCATCCAGTATTGGAGGTATTTTGTGAAGTTTGTCATGGTTATGGTGATCAGCAGGAAAATTTGTGTTGTCATCATTTAGGTACTGGAGGAGTTTTTCAAACCTTCTGTGTGGCATTACATTTTTGATTCCTTCATTGGATAGAAACTTGTCATTTGACCAATAAAAACTATAGTTAGAGCTTTGATAATCCCCATGAAGATCAACATGCCAAGAAAGGCAGACATCTCAGGCACACTGGTCTCTGTCCAGTTTGCATCACTGATTTCATGATCAACATGTTGTTTAGCTGCAAATGTTTTGTTTCACATACAATCTTTTCAAAAAGTCCAACTGGAAAATATAATTGGAAATGGTCTAGTTCTGGTGCTGTCTCCTGCAAATTATGTGATGGTCCTGACTGTTGAGTAAATGGACTTCTGTCAATTTCTTGCATGTCTGCAAACCAATTTGGCTGATCATCATCAGTGTCACTCGAGTCGGATGACATTTCAATGTCGATATCTGATCACAGAATTTCAGATCCTTCGTCATTAAAGGCATCATTATTTATAAAATCTGGTATTTCGTCGGAACTGAATCCAGAAAAATCGTTTTCACTTCAAGATAAATCACTGTAATCAACAGACGAGGACGACATCGCCATGACAAAATCAGGGAATTCCCTTCGTAAATACAAAATGTCACTTCCGGTATCGTCTGTTATACGATTTGATTGAAACTTTGCATATTGAAATGAATGGAAGAAATTAACAACACATACATTATTAATTTTGATTTTTTATTTCATATGCCCCGCAGTTATGGCAAATTTCATGTTTCAAACATGTTAAAGCTACATTATACTTTACAGTGTATGGAAGAAGACTTGCCGTAATTTGCTGCACATTATAAGAATGTGATTTTCCACATAAAGAACATAATGACATTATTAATTTATACTATTAATGTAAACTTCAGCATCATATTTGGAAAAAATTACAATTATAAGTAACTGACATATGTTGAAAAGGCCATAATATTTACATCAAATTGAGGTATTACAATTGGCTATGGATGTCATTTTGGATGTGGCTGTGGAAAAAAAAACTACATATAATTGGTCGGTTAAATTTAGATTTTTATGTTCTAATGTTAGGAAATATGTCATTAACATCGAATGCTAGTAAAGATGGTTTATTATTTTTGACCAGCGTTTGGTTACCTCCCGGCGAATCAACATTTAACTGGAAGATGTAACATATTCATAGTAGATACTGTATAAAGTGTAGAAACGTGTAGATGGGGGGGGCAAAGGTAAAAACATAGTTATGCGTAGATGGGGGGTGGGCAAAGGTAAAGGCGTAGAAAAGTGTACCTGGGGTGTAAAGGGTTAAATATTCAAAGTTAACAGATATTTATGTTGTTCATATGAGATATTAGCAAAGAATTCATTAGTTGTCTGACATTATATCTAAATCACATATCAGTATATTTTTTTAGCAATAGTAACTGTAAATTTCATTTGTTGATTCAAATATAAACATCAAATATGAGGTTAAAAATTTAAAAATAAATTTTAAAATATTACAAAACAATGCCATAGTTGTATATGATTTTAAATTCAACTTCACAGATTGTTTAATTATCTTGAGGAACCATACAGGTTGTGCTAATTGTTCTATTTTTAAAATATGTAAAAACAAATATGTAAAAAAAAAATTTTGCACATGTGAATTTTTCAAACTTTTGTCGTTAAAATTTTAAAAATTTGATTAAAAAACATGATCTGTGTATACAGAGTGATACATTTAATTTTTTCTATATAAATAGATGGACCTATACTAAATGTTACATGAATTATGTCTTGTGTTTGGAGAGTTAAAACAGTAATTAAAAGGTATTTCTCCATGGCCAGTTGGGCCATGGCTGGCCAAGTGGTCTCAGGTGCTCCACTTTAGAGATCATTGGCATCTCACCTAAGTCCATGAGTTTAAGTTTGGCCAATGTAGGTATGTGAGAAACTATGCTAGTAGCTTCCTATGGGTTGGTGGTTCTTCCTGGGTTTTGTCAGTTTCTTCCTCCACCAAATCTACTGGTCACCATGTACAGCCTATTATGTGCTGAAAAATGGCATTAAACTCACAAAAAGCAAACCATCCCCATGGCCAATTTCACACAATGGACTTATTCGAATGGCATGGCCCATTGCCAATTTCACACAATGGGTTTACTACAATGGCATGGCCCATGATCAATTTCACACAGTGGCCTATGGCCAATTTCACACAATGGACTTATTAGAATATATAAGGTAATAAACAAATTGAACTTGACAGATTGTTTAATTATCTTCAGGAACCATGCAGGTTGTGCTGATTAAGTATAGAATGGTACCCATCATTATAGACACCCATCAACACCAGGAAATGGGAATGAAACTCATGACTCAGCATATTACTGGTAGCTCAGTGACCACTGCCAATCAATTGCCCTGACTGGCAGGGCTCCAGGTCCATCTAAAATGGCCCCATTTGAGGCTAAAACTCAGCTTTTGCAGGTGATACATGTCAACTGGTTACTCATTTCATGACATCAAGAATAATAATGTGGCAAGTACAAAATGACATCAACATTTTCTAACCACAAGAATATACCATGTTTTCAGCATCCTTTGGCACATACAATTCAAATGATGGCATAGACTGTTTTGATGGTCAGATTGCTGGTTCCTACATTGACCTTTCACCTTTTATGTGTGACTTGTCTGGTTCACAGATGTTAAAGCAGTATACTAGTTATTGATATTTATAGGGTTAATGATGAGTCTAATTCATGACTTGAACAATGAACTCAACCATGGATCACAAAATATGCAACATAGAAATAAATATTAAAAATTTATAGTTGTTACTGTAGTAACTTATTCAAACTACTCTAAATTTCAATTTAATTTAATTATGGCTTAATTAATATTAATTGAACATTTGAAGATGTGAAAGTTGAGGTTATTTATCACTGAGTTTAAGTTCTAGCAGTTTGTAGAGAAAAAGTTAGATAACTCTAACTTGTGAATTTGCATGGCTGACCTAAGGTTAAAGCAGATTATGATTCAACTGTTCATAATTCTGTCAGACAGATATTACAATTAACTTTGTGCTTTTTTTGTACTGATACTTTAATTTGCCCATACACAAAATAGTTAGGGGGCCCCGAGTGGCCGAGTGATCTAAAGCGCACACCATTACAGATCACTGCCATCTCACCGCTGTCTGCGTGGGTTTGAGTCTCGGGTTTGGCCAATGTGGGTATGAGGGAAAGCTTGCCAGTAGCTTCTCATGGGTCAGTGGTTCTTTCCAGGGTTTTCCTGGGTTCTTCCTCCACCATTTATACTGGCCGCCATGTATAGCCTATCTTGTGCTGAAAAATGGCATTAAACCCTACAACAACAATGACAATACAAAAAAGAACCTTCTACATTTAATTCCCAACTCAATTGATTTCTATTCCCAGATTCTATTGCAACAAAATTACTAGGACTTGGCAACCAAAATTCTTGAATGGCCCCTAAACATTTGAAGTAGGAGAGCTGATTGGGCTCTCGTGGTCTTCTCTGCCAAAGAGGTGTGGTTCAGAAGTGAAATACTGGTCTTTCATCAGATGTTACACACACACACACACACACACACACACACACACACACACACACACACACACACACACACACACACACACACACACACACACACACACACACACTTTTCAATAGGACCCTATTGGTGCTAGTTTTTATTTAGTTGTTGCAGAGCAGATTGAACCTGTCATAAATTAGGAATGAATATTTGAAATTTTTTAATCATACTAATTGATTTTAATTGTTATACCTTGCTTAGAATGTGGCAGAGGCATATAGTATATCTGTCCATCTGTACATTTGCATTTGGGTCACTGAGACAGAGCATTTCAGCTTCATGGACACATTTTTAGTCGACACCAGCAGTTGAATAAAGAAGTTACTATGGTTAAGTGTTGCATTTTGTTTCACAGCTGCTATTACAGGTAGTCGGTCAGTCATGCAACTTGGTATTGACTTCATGAGTAGAACAGTATTCCACCAAAAGTATGTCACTGTGATCTCATTTTCATTCTTCATGGTGAAGTTCTGCACTTAGGCCTGTTTCCCAGGCACTGTTCATCTCAGTGTAAACAACTTTGAAGATGTATCTTTTGGGCTTTTTCTCCTGGGGTATTTTTTCAAAGAGTCAGAGAGTCATAGAAGTAAAGCACCAGATCAAATATGACAGAAAATAAAGCAAAGAAATCACTGGCTGTCAAATATTGTTTTATTTCATGAGCAAAAGACCACTGACTAATATTTTGTCTCATATATATTATTATTTGGTGTTTCAAAAAAAATGTGATTTTCTTAATCTAGCTTATGGTTATTATCGTCTGTTTTCTTGAATAGTCTCCCTTTAGCTAATTTTGGGGATTGCATGTATTTAGTCTGATTTAATGCCAAAATGTGCTTTGTGCAAGTGGAGTTCTGTGCAAACCAAGTCATCTATATCATCAATACGACCTTGAAAATGAGTTATACTAGTGGTTAGCCATGATTTTCAAAGACAAAAATGTCAGAGTCCACAGAAGATTCTAAATTTTCATCCAACATGGTTGTTGTTTTTAATGAACTGCTATCTGGAATTTAATCATCTTTGGCAGTTTTCACAATTGTTAGGGCATAGGCCTATCTCCCAGACTTGACTGAAATTGTCTTCTCATATCAGCTCAACACAAAAATTAATAAGGCCCTTTATCTTTCCTTAGGTAGCTAAATTTGGAATAAAATGTTCGTGACATGCATTATAAATCCACATAACACCTTCCTACACAGCTGAATTTCACTGTGAGAAGCTTAGCTCATCAGCTTGAAATAGCACCCCAGGTTTCCAGGAGTTTATGGGACCATCTACCTCAGTGGCATTTGAGGAGGAATGAAGGACTGAACGTTTGAGGAGTCTATCACCTCTACATGGAAGGGAGATGTCGGACACGCTTTGTGTTCAGGGTAACTTATTGCACTCTCTTGAGAGGGAGGTGGTGCACTGCTCACCTCATGCTACAAGTAGCATGTTGTTCCCTCCCATTTGTGGATAGAGTGCCATACAAGCATGTTGCTCTCACCTTTTATAGAGGCAGAGTACTGCACAAGTGTTGCTCTCTACCATTTAGGAGCTGGAGCACCACATAAGCATGTGACTTTCTCCAGATAAGGGGGTGGAGCACCGCACAGGCATGTTGCTTTTTCGTGTTAGGAGATAGAGCCTTGCACATATCGTATCAAGTAAAGTTTGTTGCCTCCTCCCATGCTGGAGGTGGAACACTGCTCCCAACATTTTAAGGATAGTATTCATGCCTCTCAGATGGGAGAAATCAACACCACACCCTTGTGAGTGATGTACCAGTTGAGGATGACAGATTCTCCGATTATCACTTTTTGGACTGGTGGTATGGGGATTAGGTATATTTGGTGTAAAACCCCCCCAATCGTCCCATCCTGTACAGGATTTGGAATCGATTTACCAGGGTCAGTCTAGGGAAGGGAAATGGATCAGTATCCCCCCGTTTCTATTATTCCAATTAATCCTTATGTGATGATGCTCATCACCTCAGGGTCATTGGTTTTGTATGACCCTGTGGTCTACTGGACCTTGCCCTCACAGTAGCGGTGATGATGCATCTCATGGTCCACCATCACCTCTTCACCAGGTTACATCAAATCATAAGGCTATGGATGTCACATCATCTAAGGCAGGTGGACGATCCTGTCTGCCCCACTTCTAACTACTCTGATTTACAGGACATGGTTCAGAGTGTGTGGATGCCATCTCTGATGCTCAACCAGTACTCATTTCAGAGTATGCTAGTTGATGAAATGACCTATCTATCATCATTGACTCCAGCAAGTTTGAGATAGAAGCAGCGCCACTAAGAATCTGGCTGAGATCGGAGCAGCCTCCTTCACCATATTCAATGAAGTAGCGGAGAAGAGGTCAGCATGGGAAGCTATGCTGACGATAAGCTGGACTCTCTGCTGAATTACTTCAATTCTTTTAATGTGGAGGCATAGAGAAATGAGGAAGAAGCAGGAGATCTTGCTGTGGCTGAGTCTTGGAGATCTTTTACAAAATGGAAAGGATCTTCATCCGTGCGCCAGATGACAATGAACATAAGTGTTTCTAACCACGAGGGGTGGTATATAGCACAGTAACCTACGAGGTTCAAATTCTGAAAGGGAGCAGGCATTACTATCATGTAAAAAGTCTACAGAGAGGATACATGTGACAATAAGATTATATTTGCTGAAGGAAGGCTGTCATGCAGTAAAGCACTAGCAAATTTAGAAAATTTATCTCTGTCACAGATTCGACACGTCAGTTAACATGGCGTCCTTGAAAAGCATGTGGGGGGCACAAGTGGACCATGTCTTATGAACAATTCTCCACTCTGGCGATGGCTAAATTATTGCCGCAGTTAAAAGTAGAATTAGGTCCTGGTACATTTCTAGATGAGTAAAGTAGATTATCTGGACATTCTGGGAGACCTGAATTTTGTCCAGATATATGGAGTTACTTGTCGAGATAATTGAAATAATGAATATACAGAACAAGTCCTGTATTCTAGGGACAGTGTTTGTCTTTTGATCTATTAAGTCCATACAGCCTGGTGGAGTCCATCCCTCTCCAGACTGGATGACCATAGCCGAAATCCACTGATATAATATGGCACACCCTGGCCCAGAGCACATGATCGTTGAGTTCATCTTGGAACCATTCCACCTTGGCCACTGACTTCATCAAGGAAGACTTTCACCCAGTGATGCTGTGCTATCATCACACTATTTTACCCATAATTGGGAGACTCGTGAGGGCAGGAATGTCTTATTCCATCCCGTATGGATCCAGTGGACCTGTACCACTTGCAAGGTACAGTGCGAGGGTGCAGAAGAAGAGGCAGACAGAAAAAGAGGTAGGAAGACAAACATTGAGGAGTGAACAGGCATGGGATTTGGAGATTCCCAAATGGTAGTAGATGGAGAGAATTGGTTGTAAAGTCAACTGTGGTGCCCCAACCACCTCTTGGGTTAAGGGATTGATGATGATGATGATGATGATGATGATGATAATAAAAGATGCTTTACTGCAAAAGATGCTTTACTGCACTTGAAAACTACCTCTGATTTAGCTCCAAACCTGTAAGTACCGACCAAATTTTGGTTCAAAGACTTTCTTTGATATGTCAATAGTTCCATAATTATGGTTATAATTTGATGAATACCTAGGAACAGAGAACTTTTGTGTATGCTAAAGTCACCGTACAGAATACAGGTATTGTTTATTCATAAGGGAAATGTGATACTATCAAGCAATGCTGGAAAATAATTTGAGTTAAGTATAGGCCTGCAAGAGTTATTTTTAAAATTCAGTCTTTGTTTGAAATTAAATGAACCTCGATGCAGTGTTTTGTGAGTGCCAAATGTAACAATGCAGTATCCACTATGATAACATTTTCTATTAGATTGAATAAGGTACCAAGGGAAGTAAAGGTGCTTTGTTGATGTGTAATGGACATTTATTTTAAATTGCTGATGTTAATCACCACTGTGTGGCAATTACATCTGTTTGTATCAATATCTCACAAAAGTGTGCTAATGGTTTTCCACTTTATCAATTGTCCACCACCTTATTGTGGTTTATCATTTTACTGCCATCTGTATCCTGGTAAAACACAAACACCCAACAGTGAACTACATGGACACATATCTATCATTCTGTTATCCACTGGCAAATCAGGGTGTTACCATGTTGTTTGCTTGAAATAGAGCAGTTTGCATAGATCAAGAGCGTAGGCCTTTCAGTTATCAGCAGGCAGATAAGGGTGTTAACTTGAAACTGAGTGAACAGCATAGACCCAGATATGTCACTGTAGTATCCACTGACCGATCAGGATGTTACGAGGTGTACACTTGAGACAGAACTAGTAACATAGACCAGTAGCATATGTCTGCCATTCTGTCACAAGGCAGTATGTGTGAAACAGACAGATCTGACTCTGTCCATTCCATTATCCTTTGGCAGACCAGAGTTCATCCAAGGCTATTTGCTTGAAATAGATTGAACAAATCTGCCATTCCATTATCCTTTGGCAGACCAGGGTGTTCGAAGGCTATTTGCTTAAAATAGTTTGTACAGTTGTAGACTCAAATCTGCCATTCCATTATCCATTGGCTGACCAGGGTGTTCCAAGGCTGTTTGCTTGAAATAGAGCAAACAGTTGCAGACCCAAATCTGCCATTCCATTATCCATTGGCAGACCAGAGTGTTCCAAGGCTGTTGGCTTGAAACAGATTGAACAGTTGTAGGCCCAAATCTGCCATTCCATTATCCATTGGCAGACCAGGGTGTTCCAAGGCTGTTGGCTTGAAAAGATTTAACAGTTGTAGACCCAAATCTGCCATTCCATTATCCATTGGCAGACCAGGATGTTACAAGGTGTCTTGCTTAAAATAGAGTAAACAGTATTGACCCACATCTGCCATTTTGCTATCAACTGGCAGATCAGGGTGTTAGAAGGTTGTTCACTTGAAGTAGAGGTTACAACATACATCCAAATCTGCAATTCTGTTATCCACTGGCAGATTACGGTTATTACTCAGTTGTTCACTTGAAGTAGCCTGAACAGTATAGACCCAAATCTGTAATTCTGATAACCACTGGCAGATCAGGGTGTTACAGTATCATTCACTTGAAATGAGCATAGAGCATAGACCCAAATCTGCCATTCTGTTATCCACTGGCTGATCAGGGTGTTACAATATTGTTCACTTGAAATGAGCATAGAGCATAGACCCAAATCTGCCATTCTGTTATCCACTGGCTGATCAGTGTGTTGCAATATTGTTCATTTGAAATGAGCAAAGAGCATAGACCCAAATCTGCCATTCTGTTATCCACCTGCGAAGCAGGGTGTTACATTAGCTCTTCACTTGAAATAGCATGAACAACATTGACCAAAATCTGCCATTATGTTATCCACTGGCAGATCAGGGTGTTACAGGACTGTTCAATTGAAATTGAGCAAAGAGCATAGACCAAGATCTGCCATTTTATTATCCGCTGGCGCTTGACGGTGTTATAAGGTTGTGCACTTGCTATAGAGCAAACATCATAGACCCAAATCTGCCATTCTTTTATCCAGTGGGAAATCAGGGTGTTACAAGGCTCTTCATTTAGAGTGAACTACATATATCAAAATCTGCTATTCTGTTATCCAATGGCAAATCAGGGTGTTACAAGGCTGTTCAAAGAACATAGACCCAGATCTGCCATTTTGTTATTCACTGGCAGATCTGGGTGTTACAAGGCTGTTTACTTGAAACAGAGCAAACATCATAGATCCAGATCTGTCATTTTGTTGTCTGTTGGCAAACTACAGTGTTACAAGGCTGTTTGATTGAAATAGAGCAACTAACATTGACCCAAATCTGTTGTTCTGTTATCCATTGGCAGATGAGGGTGTTATAAAGTTGCTCACTTGAAAAAGTAAACATCATAGACCCAGACTGGATGAGAGTGTCACAAGGCTGTTCACTTGAAACAGCAGACAACATAAACCTTGATCAGTTGGCACATTATGTGACAACTACAAGACTTAAAAGAGATTTGTATCTTTACATAGCTGAATGCACATTAAACAGAGATAAGTATGGTAGTAATTGCCTTTCTGAATGGCTTAATATGCTTTACATGACTACTTTCATGACAGAGGTGCATATGATGACTAAAGTATTCCAACAGTGGTTCATCCACACTTCATGACAAAGGTGTCAACTTGATGACTCAGTCATCTGTCACTGGTTTGTCTTTATGGCAAAGATGCCAACATGATGACTTAATAATCTGACACTTGTTCATTGCACTTCAGGACTAAGGTGTCAACAAAGGTGTCAACATGATCACTCAGTCATCTGTCAGTGGTTTGTCATACTTCATGTCAAAAATGCCAACATGATGACTCAGTAATCTGACACTTTCATTGCACTCCATGATAAAAGTTGTCAACATGATGACTCAGTCATCTGTCAGTGGTTTGTCACACTTCATAGCAAAGATCCCAATATGACTCATTGATAATCTGACAGTGGTTCATTACACGTCATGGCAAAGGTGCCAAGATAATGATTCAGTAATCTGACACTGGTTCATTGTACTTACTGACAAACGTGCCAACATCATGACTTAGTAATCCAACAGTGGTTCATCTGCACTTAAGTATTCTGTATTTTCCATTATCTTTCAGTCAGTAATCATTGATTTACTTGAAAAAAAATGTGACCTGATACAGTATTGCATATATTAACTTTGATATCATTTTTTAGTGAGAAAAAATGGACTATCCCCTGGATAACCATTTGGCACAGTAAAGTTTCAAGAGCTACCATTGAGAACTATTCCAAAACAACTTTTGTTCAGATGACACAGTATTGTTGCCAATGAAGACAGAGTCACAATTAGAACATTGTCAGCCTTTTCTGTTGTTACACCTCCTGAAGTGAATCACTAAACCCATCAAATTTAGTTTTATTCTTACAACTGCATAATGTATGAGGTCATTTCTCAACTTGATGGTGCCAAGCATTGTTCAAATTCCTATATGACAAATCCACTAAGTCATCAAGGGGCTTGATTTTATTGATTGGACCATGCAGCATTCTCATTACTTAATATAGTCTCATGTTTAGCAATTGGAACATCCTCTGCTTTTTCTGTCAAACCAAAAAGAAACCTTGAATGTTAACCTCCACCATTGAGAAGTATATTTTCAGAGCTACTTCTGTTCACATGGCACAGTATGGCAGAGGAAGAAAACAAAATCACACTGAGAATATTATTAACCTTTTCTATTGCAACATGCATGGTACACTCTGTTGAAAAGCATCAACAAACCCATTAAATTTATGCAAATTCCTGCAATTGCATCCAAAGTTATTTCTAGACTTGAAATTAAAGAGTAGAGAGATGTTGCAGTTGCATGCTTAGAACAATGAGCATTAGCGAATCGTAAAGAAGTAAAGAATATTGACTTTATCAAGCTTATAAAGGCTATAATGACTGTTGGTCTGACACAAATCCATGTACCATGTTCTTAGGGGTCAATGAAAGACGGAATAAAGGATTATGACGATAACAATGGAGGCATTGCTTCTGCATCTAATATCACTGTACTTGGAGTGATACATTGTTTGGTCAATCAAGCACAAAAGGGCACAAGAACATAAAATAATCACACTGCTAATGATGTCAAATAAAATGAGCAAAATGAAAAATAAAATTCAATTATGTTTACAGCTGTAGGGAAATATAAAAGAAAACACCCGTAATGAAGTCTGTCAGTACTACGGTTTTTTTGTCAATTCATTCTTGAAATTCTTATATGAAAACAAAACAAAAACACAATTGAACATGGAAATGCATCTTTAGTGAGTGATGAGACATAATTTAGCACCTAGGATGAAATTTATTACGGTAATTTAAAGAAATTTGATGTGGATGTTTATAATCATGGTAATGTAATTAGGGCTTCTCAATGAGGTATGCAAGTCCTTTAGTATTCACCTTATCTATACATCCTTCTGTCTATCAATTTGCAATTCATGTAACCACCAAAACTCTGCATCATTGCACATAATTAGACATCATTTGGTAGGTGAATTATCGATTACATGTACATATGATGTAAAAGGCTTAATATTTTCAAGTTCAGTTTGGACAGAGTTATTGGCCTTTATCTCAATTTTCAATCTTCACAACAATTGATCTTTGTAACCAGGAAAACTCAGGAACCATTCAACATATTCTGATGTAGTGTGGTATGTACATTATCTCAAGAGCTATCTGTCTTTACGTGTTTTATCTAGTCAGATAGAGTTACAGACCATGACATTTAACTGCATATCTTCACATGGGATATTGCATGTGATTTAAGAGTATCTTAATTATACCACTGGTAGATTACTGTGATTTATTTTTCATGATTAAATTACCTCTGATTTTAGATTATTTTCAAGCCCACACTAGGAGGATGCAGGACATAGACTAACAATCACTTTTCTCAGTCCCAGCCTAAGGGCAAGGCAAACGAGGCAACCACCTTGGGCCCAGCACATCGCAATGCAATTTTGTTGCTTGCAGCCCCGCGCTCATCACTTGCTGCCTTGGATCCTGCATGCTGCCTTGGGCCTCGCACATCCTAGGGCCGGGCCTGACTTTTCTGCTGTCAGCAGCAATAGCAATTTCATTGTCAATAATTTGCTAAGGTTTTTAGTTCAAGTTTTTCATTTGCATAGATTTCCTAAACCACCACATAAATTTTAAAATAAATAAATTTTAAATGGGTACCCAAAGAGAAATTATATTAAGTGTAAGCCTGAACTGCTTTGTTATAAGTTCATACATGTCAGTCCCCCAAGAGGTATAAACATAATTATTACTAATATGAGTGGCATAAAAGCACAATCTGAGCATAAAAAGAGCAATCTATATATTACATGCCATAATTAAAGAAAATCATATCAAAAACATGCATTTATTGCTGCTACTTACCTGGATCTGCAATTTGTTAAAATTCTTGTTGCAAATCGGCTAAATCCATATGGATTATTATGAGAATACAGACACAAAACAAAATGATAAATTATTTATATCTAACATTTACGTTAACTAGTCTACATCACATGTTTAACCTTCGCTGAAAGGTCATAAAGTGATATCCGCAGATTCTGGATACTGTATTACATCAGTGTCAAATTCCTCTTTCAAAATTTGCAAAGTACTATTGATCTGTCCTTTTCCTGATGCAACATATTCTTCAATTTAACAAAATCCCTCTCCTCTAACATTTTTTTTAGCCATATAACATCCATGGGTCACATCGATAGATCCTGTTTGACTTAATATTTGGCGCCATGTTCTTTTTCAGTATAGACTGGTCTGCTACTAATGTATATCAATTTATAATGAATCTGTGGCACATGGTTTCAAATTCAAGAAACCCATCTGTTTTCTTGGAAAGATGTCATTACAGTTACTATAAATAGAAAATATGGGAACTGTTTGATGCACTTTGTCAAATGGTCGCACATGTTGAAAATAGATGATCAGTAGATGGAGGTCTACAATGGATCAAGCATCACATGGCACGAACCTCAAATTGTACTGTTTATACTGTCTCACTCTCTCCTGACGTTGCCAGATATAATCTTTAATTTGAAATTGCTAATTTTATTACCTGGGTAATTATGAAAGGGCAGGTGTCTGAGTACCAGGGTACCCAGTGACACCTTTAAAGATAAGACATTTCATTCTATGGCATATTTTCTAGCCCCTTTTACCTTGGGTCAAGGTCACAGTCATATAAAATATGTGGGGTTTTTTAAATTTGCTTTTATATCCTAAGCTCCGGTGGCCTAAGTAGTTAGAGTGTCCACCTCAGATGTGGAAGATTGTGGGTTTGAAACCCAGGCAAGTCATACCAAAGACTTATAAAAATGGTACTAACAGCTGCCTCAGCTAGGCACTCAGCATTAACAGATTAGTGTTAGGACTGGTTGGCCTGGTATCAGGATTATTGTGACTGGGTGGGATATGATGCTACATGTCTGTGGTATGATGCCCCAGTGCTTGATATCACTATAAACTGCTACACTGCAGACATTGTAGCAATATGACTGAAATTATTTTGAAGCTGTGTTAAAAATCCAAATTACATGCAAACACATGGACACTGTTATGACTCTGTGGTCACAAACTTAAGTAACAGAAAAGAAGCAAAACCAACAAGTTTTGTAAAACTTAACAAACAGTTTAATTATTAAAGTAATCATTGAAAAATGTGAGAAGAATTTACAGTATAATAAAGCTAATCCAAATTAGTCCTTTTAAAGGTCTGTGAAAGTCCTAAATGAATGAAAAGTCCCTTATAATTTCAATGCTGGAAATGTTCTGGTCCTCTAAGAACCATAATGTTGTCAAGATGGTATTGTCCAGAATTCTTTCAAATAATTTATAACAGTTCCAGAATAATATTATTGTCCAAATAATGAGCACTTTGTATTTTCTGAACAGTCCAAACAAATGTTTTTCCTCTCGAAAAATATCTAAGTACAACATAAAATATGTTTTCAGACTTACATCAAGAACACAAAAAGTGTGAATGACTCCAGAAATCGGAATGAAACTGAATGCTTAATTTTCTCCATATATACACTGTACAATGTGACTAGTTCACAATAGACCCCATGTGACAACATACGCTACTGATTTATGACAAATTACTTATATTTACTTGACCTTGTGCGACCAATGGGAATACACAGAATTCTTCTTGAAACTTCCATATCCCATCAGTCACTGAGAAAATATGCCATAGGCGCCATTTTAAGTCTTATTATTATGATTATTATTACTAATTGTCATCACATATGTAAACATCTATTTATAGATCCTACGTAATTTGTGTTTTCAACAGATCCAAATTATGCACACAAAAGTTTATAACAAAGAATATTCTGTACAGTTTATGACCAGAAGTTACAGAAAATATAGATATACATAACACACACACTCACAAAAACATCGTAAGACTTCGATAAATTTTCTTCATACTTAGGGTGAATCATTATGACACTAAGACAATTCATTCTATAAAATGCTGCCCAGTCCCTTTAACACTAGGAGTAAAATTGCAATCAAAGACTATTAAAGTGAAGTTTTGGTTTAGGTTGATTCGTTTGCCATTATTTCCTTAGCTCCATTGATAAAATCTCATGTTCTTTGTGTTAATCATTATAATGTTAATTCATTTTGCAGCACATTCACTTGCCCATTTGACCATGATGTCAATGTTACAGTCAAAGAAAATTTGCATTGGGGTTCTCTCATTTGCTTACGTTTCCCAAACCCTTTGATGGATTTTCTTCAGACCTGGAATGGATCATTATGAAGCTAATAAAATTAATTCTTTGACATGCTCATTAAATCTTTTGACTTTATATCAAGGTCACACATTTTGCACCAATGCTTTGACCATGGGCTCTACATTCATGCCCTGACATTTTATTGTGTTCATTATGCAGTCCATATCTTGGTCTGTATTTTATATAGACTCTACAAAATTTGTATTTATATGTATCTCAGAACCTAATTTTCATGCACGAGTGACATATATTTTCAATTATTTGATCATAGTGGTTTGTGAACTGGACTTGTAACTAAAAGGGTGTGGATTTGAATCCCACCTTCAGGTCAGCTATTGCAGTTTGTTATTGAACAAGGCACATTGCTCCAGTTGCCTTCGCACTAAACAATTTACATGTGTTGGTTGCTATGGAAGTCCATGATAAACACCAATGTCATTGGTATCTTGGCTCATATTTTATTGAGATGGACTGCACCTCTAGGAATGTAATTCATCCACATCATTAAAATTGTAACTGTGACCTATTTGTAGTGATTTAAAATTTGTCTCTAAATGGCATTTTACCCTGTATCTTAGATACCTGAAGCCTACAGCTACAAAACTGGATTTTTGAAGTAGCATGTTACCTATAACTTTGTACCTTCACTGTCTGATTTGATAGCTTTCATCCACTCAGTCTCTGTCTCTCTGTCTCACACACATGTCACATATTTTACATAAGTGCTTAAGGTTTATGTGATTAAATTGCTTGATTAAGTGGCAACTGATTAAATATTTTTTCCTATTTGTAATTACAATACTGTTTGTTCAGGTTCTCCTATCACTTAAAGTTAATTATAAAATATAGTTTGTTGATGTGCCCATTGGAAGTCATAGGCCAAAATACATTGTGTAATGACCAAAAATGGGCACATGAACCTCAACATTTTGTTAAGAAGAAATTTTTTCCAAGCATAAATCAGAATGGAAAAATTGAACTTATTTGCACATAAACAAAAAAAGTATTCTTACCAAAACTTTTGTTCTTCAAACATTTGCAGTTAGGAGGAAAAGTATGAATAAGCATCAGTTAGTTATTTTATTTTTTTAATCAAATTTAAGTTTGAATGCATTTTTCAACATGCAAGTTTCAAATCATTTCATTTTCATATTCTACAATTGATACTCTTTATTGTTAATATTTTCCAGCCTAGATTCAATATTATGACTGAATCCACTCGAACTTGTGACTCGAGAAAAAAACTAGTCCCAGAACATAGTTTGTACAAAAGATTATTCAAAAGTGAGTGTGTGGTGTCCCAGTATATGGTAAATATGGTTGATGCTATTGTTACAACTCTATGGTCTTCAACTATGTAGCAGTATAGAACAAAAACCAGTTAGTTTTGTAAAATTCAACAAATAATTTAATTTCCATGAATACAGAGTGAAATTTTTTTTTTAAAACTTACAGCATTGTGAATTAAATCCCAAATAGTCCTAAAGGTTCTATCACAAGTCCCAAATGTATGAAGTTCCAACTGTATTCCAAGGTGTTCCAAATTCCACAATCAAATGTGTTGATGTGACTAGTCTCACATGTGCTAATCGGTCAATGGCCTGGAATGTGGTGATGTGTTAACAGTCTTTTGATGTATCACAGTTATATAATCCAAAGTGTCCTTGACTGAATTTGCTATAATTCCAAAATAATGATTTAGTCCAGGAAGTTGTAATGAACACTTTAAAATTCCAGTGAATAATTAAATAAATAAATCCACCAAAACTAAAAACTGAACACAACAACGAGACCAATTCCACTTTGGATGCTAAGGCAGAAATTATTAATTTTTAAAGTAAAGAACTTTGATATAAAAACTTAAAAGCTAAGACAATAATAGAGTTGGGATGCAGGTCAGTATCCTCTAAAACATTAAAAGATGTCAACAAGTTCAGGAATTTCCAAGTGAAAAACTTAATGTCCTAGACTTGGATTCAAGTAAACATGTTTACTCCAATAATTATGATCTGAATATTTAGTCTATAATCATTGAAAAATATTAGCTATGTATAATGTTGTTTACAGAAAAAGGTAACTATATCATGTAGACCTTTAACTTGATTTTGAACTAAGATGAGTTACAGAATACAAATATAAATAATATACAGTCATTGAGAAAAGCCTACAAGCAATACAAATAAAATATACATAACACTATAATATTCAGTGCTATGCTATATTTTCCAAATTGGGTAATTGTCCCATTTTGTGACTGAACCGGATCTGGTCTAATAGCTTGGACACTATTATCTTGTATCATTTATCCTTATCAATCCCCCAGGGGGCTCATGATGTAGAATAGACTCAATTCACTTGCCTGCATAAGAAGTCTTATGGAGTGGCAGAGCCTTTAACATGCTGAACTTGCAACTGAGATTATGCAAGTTTTGATTCAATGGATCAACCCAGGTCAGCTACCTTGGTTTGTATTTGGGCAAGGTACTTTGTTTTACAGTGTCACTTCACAAAATAACTAGGACCTCCAAGGGTGGCCCAGTTGTTTAAGGTACTTGCCTTTACT
>JAECUM010012798.1:5000-52254 GCA_016617855.1 Megalonaias nervosa | reverse complement strand
ATCTGGAATTCGTAGCTGAAACCCCTCAATTAATTACTTAATTAAATGACAACGTCATTAAGTATAATGAATCAAACCCAGGGGCTGGCAATAGAGTTTCAATATTGTATAAAATCTGTAAACAAATATTATATAATGAAAAAAGTATAGTCGATTTTAATCATATTTCAGATAAAATTCCAAAACAAAACAATATGTGGACGCTCTAATACAATATTACAGATATTATCATAAAAAACTTTGGTGCGTGAAAAAAATGTTATAAATACTATAACAAAATACTTCGAGTGATATTATATTTACCACTGCTAATGACTAGCTCTGGTATAATTTCAAGTGGAGCATCATTAAATCCGTATTTGTTAATAATATCCGGCGTTGGTGCTTCTCTTGCAACCGCGTGTAAAAAAATTGAGCCTCGTCTTGCAACTAAAAAAAATGCTTGTAAAACAGCAAGTATCACCTATAAAAAATTACTTGATCAGATACGATCTTATTTGCGTGGTATAAAATATGATATGGACGATTTAATACGAGAGTTTCGTATTATTGACAGTATGTTAACAGATATTTTGCCAGTGAGAGTTAGCAGATATGAAAAAGATTATTAAAAAAGTATAGTAATGGTAGGGTATAAAATAAAATAATCTCAAACAATGTTTTCACGAAAGAAGGCTTAAAATGTTTGATCTATGGAAACAGATAAAAGTGTCTCAAACTTCCCATTCATATACTACTTCCCATTCTGTGAAAATATATAGAAAAATGTTTTCAAAGTCGTGTGCGAGTAAATGACAAAATGTTTTGGTTTTCTATGATATATGATGAAAAATAAATTGCAGTCTATTCGTTTGATATCCGATCATGTGAATAGTCTTTGATGAGCATAGATACTAAGAAAACTTTGCCACCTGAATATTCCTTACACAACTAATATATTTGTCTCTTTGCCAGTGCAATAGTCTTGCTAGATAGCTGTGAATAAAAATCAATACAGAGCGTTTGTAAAGATAGTAATGCATAATATTGTTCTTTCGTTGCTTAGCAACCGCATCATCAGTTAATGCCGTCATAGTGCCCACACGGAATTCCCATAATAACTAAATCATGTGATCATTCTGAAAGGTTAAAGATAGGGAATTTCCAATGGCTTTTCCTAAAATAACGCCGAAATCAGGTTAAAAATATGTAATTTGCAATGGATTTTCCTAAAATAACGCCGAAATCAGGTTAAAGATAGGTAATTTTCAATGGATTTTCCTAAAATAACGCCTATTCCAGAATATTCTGGAATCAAGGTTAAAGATAGGCAATTTGCAATGGATTTTCCCAGAATAACGACATAAAAAGCAGTTAGAATTTTCTTCATGGCCATTTCTGCTAGAGGATTAATACACGTGAACAGATAAGTGAAAATATTTTTCTAACATATTTTTGACAAAATGTTACTATCTCAGTATATCTTGAGGCTGCTTTGATTGAATTAAATCTTTTAAAAGATCTGTTTGTTAGATTAAATCCGACGCTACAAATTGGCTCTTTGTAATAGGACATTTTATATAATATTTTATTGTGCTTTGTAGGTTATGATATCCTGCATTAACATGTGCTTTGTAGGTTATGATATTCTGCATTAACATGTGCTTGGGAGGTGGGTGGGTGTTTTGAGACAGCATCCTGTTTTTTGAGGGAGAGGGGGTCTCTGAGGTGGTAAAGAAATGTCAGAATATATTTATTTTAGAGGGGGGTGGGTGTTTTGAGACAGCATCCTCTTTGGGTTTCAAAATTTCATCATTTTCTGAGATAAATATTTGGAGGAGGGTGGTTTTCTGAGGGAGAGGGGGTCTCTGAGGTGATGAAAAAATGTCAGAATATATTTATTTTTTTGGGGGGGATGTTTTGTGAGCTAAAACCCTCTTTGATTTTAAAACCTCAAATACCTTTACTACTATCGCTGATGGTATAGACAATGTGTATGAACAGCCACAAGACAACAATAAGTCTCAATAGCCCCAAGACCGCAGTAATTATGGACAGTCAAAAGACAACATTAAGTCTGAACAGTAACAAGACCGCAGTGAGTATTGACAGTCACATGACCGAAGTGAGTATGCAGCCACAAAACAACAATGAGCCTGAACAGTCACAAGACCGCAGTGAGCATGGACAGTCACATGACATTAGTGAGTATGGACGGACACAAAACCGCAGTGAGTATGGACTGTCACAAGACCGCAGTGAGCATGGACAGACACAAGAACCCAGTGAGTATGGACGGACATAAGACCGCAGTGAGTATAGACGGACACAAAACCCCAGTGAGTATGGACTCTCACAAGACATCAGTGAGTATGGACTGTTACAAGACCGCAGTGAGTATGGACGGACACAAGACTCCAGTGAGTATGGACGGACACAAGACCCCAGTGAGTATGGACTCTCACAAGACATCAGTGAGTATGGACGGACACAAGACCGCAGTGAGTATGGACGGACACAAGACCGCAGTGAGTGTGGACTCTCACAAGACATCAGTGAGTATGGACTGTCACAAGATGGCAGTGAGTATGGACGGACACAAGACGGCAGTGAGTATGGACGGACACAAGGCACAAGGGAATATGGACGGACACAAGACCGCATTGTGTATTCACAGTCACCAGACAAGTGACAACATAACAATGAACTTGAAACAGATTCTTGATGAGTTTGTGGACAGTCACAAGACCAAGCAAAAAACTGCTGAGTAGCATGAGCTAATGGAGACTAATTTGGGTGATTCTGAATTAGCTGCTGTGATGGTCTGTTGTCCGTTCGTTAGCGCTGTTTATGTAGTCATGAGAAAAGCCACCCCAAAAAAGAGTAAAAATCAACATTACCATGCTGCTGGGGAACTTTATTTGAACCTGTGATCAGATTTTACTCCGAGCTAGCCCTTGGCGAAGAAGTTTTTGGTAATGACATTTGCATCAGGAGAATCTCAATATTTAGGTACGTCAGTTAACAGACTATCAGAGTATTACCTTCCACGGTTTGTATCTGGTGTGGAGGTTTCTCTAGTATCCGCTCATGAGATGTTAGTCGATTCCGTCTTCAGAAAATATTTAACCTATAGGTGGAGATTCAAACCGATGTATCACAGACGATTTCACAACAGTGATTTTTGTTGTTATCAAAAAGATCCTTTAACGACTGGACTCTCAGTTTCCTATGGAGACATTAATAATTTGTATGATCTGAACGAGTCAAGGAAGAGACTATACTTTTTAAAAGATTCTCTTGAGTGTGAGTTTTTTTTTCTCTCTCTACGAGGATGATTTGCTTGATGCTTATCAACGCTGCCATCAACACAGAGGCTTACAAACATATTGAAAAAGGCATCATCGCTATTGTGCCTTTCAAATTATTCACTGTTGTGTTTCACAGACTGAAGCGGTTGCCATTCATGACTTCGACAGCGCAGTGGCTAAGGTCGATGCAAAGAACGTGCGATAAGCGGAATGGAATATAACACGTGGTTGGTTAACTTTACCAGAGTTAGAAATTATAATTTAGTTCATATGACATGCCATAGCATTGACATTGTGAATGATAATTTAGTACTTGCTGTCATGCATATTTTTATATCTAATAACGACAATCGGTGTTATATGTCTTCATATAGTCAACCACATTTTGTTCCTTTATTAACGCGGACATATCAAACTTGTCCTCGCGCAGACGAGCACGGATTCTATTCTCTTCGTGTAAGTCATAAAAGCTTGTAATTTTTCCTGCAGTTTTGTGTCGCTGCTTGTAAAACTACACCAGCCACAGACGTGATCAGCATGAAAGGATTAGCGGTGTCACCTGTTAAGATGATCCCGTTTGTGATCAATGCAATAGGAATTGACGTTATTACTTTGAGTATCATGCCGCAGTGTCTGTACGTATGCTTGTAGCAGTAGACGTCTTTGAAATAATTTTCATAACACGCGATTAACTCATGTATGTCATCCTGACTTAGCAGTTTGCAGATGTCATTAAAGTCGATGAGGGGTTTTTCATCTATGTTTCTGACTGGCTTCATTATATCAGCAGTCCAAATCCAACTATCGTTTTGACTGGCTTCATTTTATCTTTCTGACTTGATTTATTTTATCAACGATCCAATGCCATTACGTTTAGACTAGCTCGTATAGGTTTGGAAGAAAGTGAAGCCAACAAGCTTTGTAAGTTTTAACAAAATAATTTATTTCCCTAGAAAACAACGTAAAATAGGAAATAGGACTTACAGTTTGTGAATATAATCCAAAACATTAATCCTATAATTGAAAATTATAAGTCCTATCACTAAACAGTTCTAATTGAATCCAGGTTCGAATCTCGATGAAATTCCAATGTGGAAGGCGATGACGTCAGATGAGGTCGTTGTACTGATGGCAACAACTCCTCGTTGAATAACAATTTATAATGTTCCCGTTTAGAATTCCAGAATAAATTTCCACTGAATGTCTTTGTCCCAGAACTTTTATAAAAAAAGAAGCACTTGCGTAGTTTTCTAGAGAATAAATTATTAAATCCCAAAAAATAGATGAACTTCAAAACAATTTGGCATCAACAATAGAAAAAACACATATAGCTCTTAAAGGTGTATGATACGACTGACTGGGTCTACTGAAAACCATCTGTCTTAACACACGCTTTTAGATCACATGGTGGCTCAGGTGACAGGTTACGTGACCACTAATTTCAAAAGCGCAGTAAAACAAAAAATGCTATTTAACACGTAGACAAGAATAGCCCTATCTAAGAATCAGATTCCCAACGTTGGAAATAAAAAAAAAAGAGAAAGGCTGTTTACAACTCAGCTAACACGTGGGCCGAAATGACCTTGGTAATAGCCAATCATTTTTGCTTAGAGTTTACAAAACGTCTCAACCAAGGTGAGCTAAAAATACTGATAATGTAATACCTTTTACGTTCAAATCAGGTCAAATCAGAGAAGTGATTTTTCCGAAAATAGCCAAATCCCGTGAAAAGTATCATTATAATAAAATGTAATGAAACAAAATTTTTTAAAAAAAAAGAATTTAAAACTAACACACAGGTAATTAAATTACATATACGTCACAATATATATGCTTACAACAAAATCGCTTGCTGTGATCTGTTTTACTCCATATAGTCTTTCTAGCTCAGGCTTCATAAACTCGGAGATCTGAAGATTGGTATATTTCATGTATAAATACGCACCAACAACAAGGTCCTTGTACAGCCAATATCAATGGATGCATTCGAGAGACCCGTTCCTGACCAAGAAGCTCACATTCCTGCGTCAGTCGAACAATGCGAACGTTGCGCGCGCGATCACAGCTCTCGAATTTGTATAACACACTACAATATGGCGGCTCTGAACGACGCTAAGGTCTTACTGCCAATTTGTGAAGAGTTTTTCTCGATAGAAGGAGAAGAAACTGACTAAGTGTATAAATTTGACGATATTATTAGCTCGGCGAGATGATTTGGCCAATAAATAAGGTTTTTGTTTAGAATTTAAGGTGCCCACATGACCTGGGCCCCCAGCAGTTACGTGTTTTGCTTGGGAGGTTGCTACACCATTGATCACAATCGTGTACAAAAATGTGGTTTCAATCCATAAAGCCCTGCAACAGTTATTGAGCAGAACAAACTTCTCAGTATAGTGACAAGATGGATGCACATTGGTAAAACTGTTTGGCCCCACCATATAATATGGTGGTGGGGTTACTTAAATGGTGGATAGACCTGCATGCAAATTGTATGGTCATGCTATGGAATATGATGGTGGGAATACATATCATGCTTATTATACCTGTCAGCATCTTTTCAAAAATATAAACCTTTACATACAAATTCTCATGTCATTGGTTTTGTCTTGTGATATGAAACATCCAAATTAACATAGAGTTTTTCTTGATACTAATGCGGTCAACAAAGTCAGTTTATGATTTTAAGACTCGCATTTGGTATAGATTAACGAAATAACAATGATTGATGGATGTCATATATAATTCAGTATAATCTGCAACTGCCTAAATAAATACAAGACAGAGAAATAGTTGGGGGGGGGTCATATTTTATTACAACAAAATAAATAACATCTTTAATAAGATGTGTCAAAAAGTATTTCAATTGCTGCAACACTGAAACAAAAAAAATGTTAGGTTCGAGTAATTTTCCAAATGTAACTTAAAATTGCTTTCACATACACATTTTATTATAAGAGGCTGCAATTGTCAAATGAATTCTAAATTGTAGGTCTCTACGTAGATTAAATGCAAATTCTAAAAACAAAACAAAATCTCATATTCTGGATACCTTTCCACATGGACTTGTAAATAATAATGAAAACGCTATTGCAAATATTAGAAAATCTGCAACACACACACACACACACACACACACACACACAGAGAGACTTGAAAGTTTATTAAGTACATGTATCGAACACATTCTGAGCAGACGATGGGTTTCACACTGAGACCAGTCAAACCGTCATATTTATGGTATTTGGAATTATATCAATTACCTCAACAATGCTAAATGCATGTACATAGTTATAGAGTTTTTTTATTTTACCTTTTCCGACATTGAAATAGATTTTTTTTAAACATTACTTGTCTGCTTTGTTGGAAAAAAAGACCTAATTCTACCCACTAGTCAGAAAAGTATACTGAAGTAAAGAAATAGAAAATGTTCGCCCCCCCCAAAAAAAAATACCTGATTCCCCTTTTTTTTCTTAACCGTTTTTACTTGCTGACTCCACTACCTCCAATGGACAATTTATTTTATGATTGTAAGATCAAAACTCAAGCATTTACCTTAAATTAGCTTAGATGGTATTCTAAGATGCACGATAAAGTTAGGAGCTCCTTAAGTGAAGGGAATCTCTTTATGGAATTAGTCGACCTATACGTGGCCTTCCCTGGATATTCTTATATTATCCTGAACTATAGCAAATATAAATAGTTTAAATAAAATAAAATATTTTAGCGCTGCCCACATCTCCTTCTCCGCCATATTGTTCCATGATCACGCCTACAAAAAGCAGGTGTGGTTTCTCGCCACGAGAACGCGTTCCGGGTATCATATTCTGGCCGTTTGAGTATCGAGAACGGCGCCAAAACGTGCACCGGTGTGAAGAACAATCTTCTCGAATGCATCCAATCATATCGCCGATTTCAAGTTCTGAGTAGGCACAAATGGCATAAAGGAATGTGAAAATTGCCGAGGAATAGCCTCAACTGAATTTAAGCATGTCAATCAAACGGTGCCGGATTAAAACCTGTGGAGGCCCCTAGGCAGTCGAAATCTCGGGGCCCCTCTCGCAAATGATCTCCTAATACGTCAAGATCAAATCAATTTAATATTATTTTGATCCGTTGTCGCGGGGCCCCTAAAAGGCGTGGGGCCCATAGGCCGGTGCCTACTCTGTCTATTTGGTAATCCGGCACTGCAATCAAAAACCAACACGCAACGTCAACCAAACATGACTTTTCTTTATTTCACAGAGACGCTGAGGAAATCCCGGAGATGTACCGGGATGGGTTTAATAAATTATACATAAACGAATAACCTTATGGCGTAACAATTTGGATTATGTTACTTAGTCTTGGTCCTATGATTTGATAACTTAGTTTGACTAGTATGAATGAGTAACAGTTTCTACTACTCATATGAAATTAGACTGTATATTACTAAAGGGTTTGAGGTAGCTGGATCGGCCCTATCTCTGTGTGTGTGTGTGTGTGTGTGTGTGTGAAAGCTTCCAGTAGCTTCCCGTGGGTCGGTGGTTCTTAGCGGGGTTTTCCCCGGGTTCTTCCTCCACCAGTAATAGTGGCCGCCATATAAAGCTTATCTTGCGCTGAGGAACCCCAGACAACAACAACTTCTACTAAATGTGAATGGATAATAATATACTACTAGATGTGTCCGATATCGGCTAAATATATCAATGATTGGGTTCATTTCTCGCATGTTGCCTGAAGACGAGATGAAGCAATCCCTGAATGGCACTCAAACGTTCCATCCGGTTTCATTAGTAAATAAGGATGATGGCATAAGGTATGAGGTCTGGGAAGGCCTCTGCCAAAGGGGCTTTCACACTTTTAAGTAATGACTGAAAATGAGCAATGTTTAATATAGAATAATATTTGCAAAGACAATAACAAACAACAGGACAAATAACGTCGCATATACAGTATAAATTTGTAAAATTCAACAAATAATTTATTTCCCTAAAATACAAAGTGAAATTTTAAAAAGAACTTTCAGTATTGTGAATTAAATCCCAAGTAGTCTTACAAGTTCTGTCACAAGTCCAGAAGTAGGAAGTTCCAATTGAATCCAGTTGTTTTCCAAATAAGTTCCAATATTGAATGTGTTGATGTTCTTGTCGTCTCGAATGTGCCAATGGCCTGGAATGTAGGGATGTGTTAACATTCTTTTGATGTATTACAATAATATAATCCAAACGGCCCTTGCCTGAATTCACTATAATTACAAATTAATGATTTACTAAAATAATATTGAGCACTTTGTAATTCTAGTGAATAATAATTTGAATAAATAAATCCATGCAAACTAAAAACTGAACACAAAAATAAGACTGATTCTGCTTCGAATGTTAGGGCAAAAATGAATAATTCTTATGTAAACAAGATTATATACCCCTCTACCTGACCCAGGTCGCATTTACCATTTTCTGGAAATAATCTGTCAGCTTAATGGGAAATTTCCATCTGGAATTTTCTAAGTTCACAATGAAGTATGTATCTTCAACTCAAATTGAAATAAATAATGATCTGAATATTTAATTTATACTCATAGATAAACGTTAGCTATGTAGTATGTTGTTCACAAAATAAATGTTACTGGTCAGGTAGACCATTAACTTGATTCTGGACAAAGGTCAATTACAAAATACGGAAGCACTTAAGGAAATGCAGTTAAAGAACAGGTGCAAAAGGTTGTGGACTTGGAGCGATGAATAACGACGTAGGTCAGGCATTTTGATGACTTCCTTGACTTCACCCCCATCCCTGTCAGAGAGATGCAAAACTTGTACACGATTATGAGACGTAAAAATTGCTGCATTTAGTACTATAGTTGAAAAGACCCAAAGTTTATCATGGCATCGTGTATAACGTTTGCCATATTTATTATCGTAATATTTTACCTATATAAATGTCACATTTTTGACTTTGATTTATGACACGTTTAATCCATGACAACATGTACCATAAACATTGATCACTAACGTTTATATGTGGTATAGACGAATAAAAAACTAACACTGTACCCAACAAAAGTAAATGAAAACTTTTTAATATCATAAATACGACTCCTGAAAGTCACATTAAAATTAATAACATCAAAAATAACTTATATTAAAACACCAAAATTCGAAACCAAATCTCCAAACATAATTATTAATTGGATGATTATGCTTAATCTGAATAAAGGTCGAACCGGCAGCATCACTAATAAATTTATATCATTTATGCCACGTATAAGTCGAGTTCAACTTCAAACAACATGGACCCTGATGAGCCGGTGCATTATGCGATGGCAGATCCGGGTTTATGCAGTTATATTTGATATATAGTGAATATGTAGTAGTAGCCATTTCTCTAATGATACAATACACAGGGAATTACAACCCCAATAGTATGCTATTAATTCATGCTGAAATGTTCCATTAATCTGTACTTGTATCATCTGACACCCCGAATAACGGTACAATTCTGCCGTAAGTACAATAGGGTAGTAGCAGTGGTAATAGTGTAGTAGTAGTAGTAGTAGTAGTAGTAGTAGTAGCATCAGTATCTTTCTTTGGTACTGGTTAACCAGCAGAGGTACAAACTTGATATTTTGGGATGCAGTGGAGTTGTTGACTATTTTTTTTTTTTTTTTTTAATGGACAAAACATTTTTTGAAATTGCCCCTGACAATTGGAAGCAATTCAAAAGGGTTTTCGATTTAACTAGAGTTGCGAAAGATTACATGCTATCTTCAAAAAATATTACAGACTTTTATAGATCAATCTCCTGGTCAAGATTAATGGTATTAGAGAGAAGTTAGTCAGTAGCTGACATGCCAAATTAGATGTTGATCACGCGCTAACATAAAGTGCTGAATACCGTAAGAATTTGCTTTATAAAGTGTAAATAAGATTCGATTGAAATTATGGACAAAATATAAGCATCGCATAGCAAATGCAATCTCTCTGCTGAGTTGAGAATAAAATGAAAATTTGTATATTAGAATTTATGTTAAATCAGTAAAGCTGCATTCCAATCCTGAATTCAACTGGTTTAGCTGCATCATCAGTTATTTCACTGCAACCCAGAATGATACGATTATATCTTTAAGGGCTGTACAAATTGTATTATTATCGTTTGTTGTATCAGTATGAGCCACTAGATAGCATTGCATTAAAACCAAAATAATAGACCATTAAAAGACACAACTACTACATCTTTCGAAGAGTTTTCAAATAAATCATTAAATATAAATACACCTTTTCTTCTTGTTTATCAGAACAATCAAGACAGGCGGACGAACTAACACCGCATATACTCTAGTGTACGTCCCTTACAACTCGATGAACACCTTTTTATCGTCGTGTAATGAACCGGCAGATCTGGTTATATGCAATTTGGCAGGACTAATAATGCGCATGCCTATCAGGCCATGTATCAACAACATTGTGAGGGTAGTTTTTATGGATGCTTTTCTCTGAAACCTGTTTGTAAGTTAGGCAGAAGATCAGTTTTCTTCAGAAGGGCTATATGTTTTTCCAAAACAAATTACATAAGGTTCATAAAACTGATTTAGGTCGATAATTGTTTGCTGACGATCCGTCATCTTATTTAAAAACTGGGAACACTTTCGGTAGTTCTCATTAACTAGAAAGATTCCCATATAAATACTTGTATTTATCAAGCAAAGAATTGAAGGGGAAGCAACTTAAGCTGATAGCGTGAGTATTTTTATGAGAAGTGCTCTGGTACGATAAAAATTTATCTAAATGTCAATGGCATCTTGAATTCCTATATAATGGTTATAAAATGACATGATATTGGACTTTGGATTCTATCTGTAAGGTGTGAAAACTCTTGTGATAGCGAAGAATGTTCTCCAAATATCAAAGTAAATGACGTGATAAAGGCATTTAAATCATTTCCAATATTTGATGGCTCTGTTCGAGCATGACAACCGGTGTTTAATTCGGAAGGGAAAACATTAACTTTTGAACTTGAATTAAAGTTACGAAAGCAAAATGTTTCCAAATTTTCTGCAGTCACTTTATTTCTCAATTAATCTTAGAAAATGGTTCTTTTAAGCTTTGATGATAAATTGTTTAAACTAAATTTCTGTTTTGTTTTGTTTTTTTTGTAACTTCGTTTTAAAAGTTGTTTGTAAGCGAAGTGACACAGTGTTGTGTCTTCACTTGTTTTAGATTTAAACAAATCAGGTTGCATTGTTATCTTGACACTTTTGCATTTAATTGAGCACGCCAATTTAAGACTGCAAGAAAACGTATATTCCAACGATGCACATCTAGGCCAGGAGTTATAAAAGTAGGTTGTTTTCAAGTCGTTGTGTTATGTATATTTTTAATTTGTTATTATTTGTTGGCTTTTCTTAACGATTGTATGTTATGTGTATCTGTATTTTGGGCCTGACATGTCCAAAACCAAGTTCACTTTGTATCTGACCGGAGACATTATTTTTGTAAGCATACATAGCTATTATTTTTCTATGAGCGTGGATTAAATATTCAGACAATTATTAATGTAAACATGTTTATAGTCCTGATGCTGGCCCTAGAAAATTCTAGGAAGGAAGTTTCCATTAAGTGACAGAGTATTTCCAGAAATGGTCAGTGCGACCTAATTAAAGTAGAGGAGTTTTACAACCTTGTTTATCTAAAAACTACTCATTCTTGCCTTGAAACATATTGAAGCAAAATCAGTCTTATTGTTGTGTTCAGTTTTTCTTTTGGGTGGATTTATTTATTCAAACTATTTTTGCTGGAAATACAAAGTGCTCATCAACAAATTTCTTGGACTGGAACATTATAGTGAAATCAGGCAAGAACATTTTGGATTATATTATTGTGATACATCAAATGACTATAGCACGTGGCCACAATCCAAGCCACTGGCACATTAGCACGTTCGAGACTACAGGCTCATCAACAAATTCAGTATTGGAACTTATTTGGAATGCCACTGGAATTTAGTAGGAACTTTATACATTTGGACTTGTGATAGAAATTTTAGAACTATTTGGGATTTAATTCACAATTTTATAAGTTCTTTTTAAATTTTAGTTGAATTTTACAAATCATTCCTTTTTGCTTTTTCTGTTACTTACAGTCGTAACAGGTGACAAAGGTATTGTCATGGAAACGGTTATCGGACTGACAATTTACCGTGGAATGAAGCATTTGGAACGGTTGCCAGAACTTGTTTTTTGGGGGTGGGGGTGGGGGGGTGGCACAGATTGGACTGTGGTCACTAACAGAATATGTTGGACGAATATGTTTACCATAAATTCAGGGTGCAAAGAATAAATGTGATCGATTGACGTCATAGACTTGTCAGTGACCCGAGTAGGAGACTATCATTTGAGTGAGATTATATATTTGTAAAATATTCCTTTTGCTTTGCCGACCATTCATAAAATAGTTATTGAGATCTCCCATTAGCAAACGTCAAGAGCTAGGGTTAAAAGAAGTAAAATATTCATTTTCAGACCTCTCAAATCAACACTATAGCTAGTTTTGGAGGACGATCAAGAGAGGATAGAAAGATGAACTTGAACGATGTATTTTTTCTGTTCGATTTTAACTGTGTAATAATAATAATAAATAATAATAATAATAATAATAATAATAACAATAAAGTCTTTATTCTATGACGGTGATACAGTTAGTACAAAAAAAATAATCTCCCTTATGACACTCAACTTACCTATATAATGAAAATTATACAAAATGCACCTGTGAAAAGCGCATCATGCGAAAAAGTTATTATGGATTAGTGTAAAAGAGAGCAACAGAGAATAGATTCGACAAACAGAGCAGTGTGTACACAAATATGCATAACTGAAAACGTCATCATTCACCTACACATACAGAAACGCTCTCTCTCTCTCTCTCTCTCTCTCTCTCTCTCTCTCTCTCTCACACACACACACACACACACACACACACGCATACAGATACAAACACACACAAACAAATATCCATAGACATTTGATATAGTATGTAATAAACAACAAGATTTGCAAGCTGTTTTTGAGCTTTTCTGGACTCCATCGATTCCAAACATTTGTGACGAAATGGAGGCACATATGATGGTTCTTTATCATCTTAGTTGAATGAGAGAAACTATTGTCATACAATCCATGTTTAGGTTTAAAAGAAAGTTATTAAATTTCATATAACATAGTATCCATAGACTAGTAGCGTTATTGATATTATTTGTCCTTTTACTAAACATATCATTTTCTGTTTGGGCATAGAACCATTATAACCTTTAAACAAACATTTTGCTTTTCTTGATCATATTCTTTCCAGCATAGCCATGGTCCTCAAATCCTGCATGCGTTCAAAGACATTATCAACAATGGTGTCAAGGACAGTTCTGATGGCTAGGTTTTTTTAAAACTTTTCATCAGTAACTAATTTGTGTTAGATTACACTATGCAGTATTCCAGCTAATGTTGAATATAACTTTTATAAAACATTTTCGTGTGGTTAGAGGTTACACATTCTTTATTTTTTTCTTTAGTAACCAGATATTCTTAGATATCATTTTGGCAACAATACGCATCGGTTCTGACCATAACATACTCTTATCAACCTGCACTCCAAATACTTTATCGTGTTTAACATTTTTCATTTCCACATCGTTACAATTTATGTAGAGAATATTATCTTTAATTCTGTCAGTCTCTGATATGTGGTTATCAACATTAGTTTACCTTTTTTCTATATTAACGATCATTTATGTTTACACCATATGGTGATCTCCACAGCAGCATGATGTAAGTTTCTTTCAATATATCCATGAAAAACTGCACAAGTCGCAAGTTTTATACATAAACAGACTGCCTGTTTTGGCGTCCTGTTTTTCCGCGTACCAAAATGGAACTTTTGACGGACACAGTGTTTTCCAGAGCCCAATAATGTCAGTCGGAGTGTTATTAAATACATAATGTTTGAGTTCTTATAGTGTTGGGCTTACCAGCTGAATACTGAGATTGAATAGATGCAGAGAATCAAATTGAGAGGTTTCCTTATCAAGACTAGCATGGAATAGACGGTGTCCTATTTGGCAATACAGACAAGACTGGCATGGAATAGACGGTGTCCTGTTTGGTAATACAGACAATATCCCTTGATTTAGACTAGCAAGTGATGTGATGGTCCGTAGTAGTTAAGTGTGCTTCGTTAAACAAAAAAGTCTTCCTTTCCTGTCATTTCCAGTTCAAAGGGCTACATTTATCACATATATTGTTGAAGATATTCAAAAGATTCCGGTGATTAAATACGAGGTTATCCCCAGATCGTTCTTAACGGGACATGGGTATATAGTCTTTAGACATGGAACCATAGGTATATAGTGTTGCGTGTAGGCTCGCACAAATGTAACAAAAGAAAAGAGTGAAGTCAACAAGCTTTGTAAATTTTAACAAAATAATTTATTTCCCTAGAAAACAATGTAAAAATATGAAATAGGACTTACGGTTTGTGAATATAATCCAAATATTAATCCTAAGATTGAAAAATAAAAGTCCTATCACTAAACAGTTCTAATTGAATCCGGGTTCGAATCTCGATGAAATTCCAATATGGAGACGATGACGTCAGATGAGGTTGTTGTACTAATGTCAACAGATCCCCGATTGAATCACATTTTATGTTTCCGTTTAGAATTCCAGAATAAATTTCCACTGAATTTCTTTGTCCCAGAACTTTTTATAAAAAAGTACACTTGTTTAGTCTTCTACAGAATAAATTATTAAATGCAAAAATAGATGAACTTCAAAAACAAACTGGCAACAACAACTGAAACCTCTTGAGCCCTCAAGGTTTAAAATACAACTCACTAAATTTAATACCAATTGGCTGTTTTAAGCCTCGATTTTAGATCACATGGTATCTCACGTGACGGTTACGTGATTTACTAATTTGAACAGTGCAATAAAAAAAAAATGCCATTTATCACGTATGCAGGAATAGCCCTATCTACGAATCAAATTTTCACACTGAAATAAATTTAAAAATAAAACATTGTTTATTCAGACTAACACATAGGCCGAAATGACCTTGGCAATAGCCAATCGTTTTCGCGTAGTGTTTACAAAATCTATGAACCAAAGGGAGCTAAAAATAGTCCTGAAGAAAAATTTATACGTTCCAAACAAATTGAATTTACTGAAAAAAATATCGAATCCCGTGAAAATAATCATTACAATAAAAAGTAATGAAACAAAATTAAAATAAAAAACAATTTTAAAACCAACACACAAGCAATTTAATTACATGTACGTAACACTCCCCCCCCCATAAAGAAAAAGAAAGATTTATGTAATAAAGCTTTCTTTTTACCACATGTAAATTATACATGAAGTAAAATAAAATTACATAAGAAAACTCTTATGAATTATACAAAGTGTACATGAAATAATAGTTCTATACACGGGAAAGTGCATCTCCAATCAAATTGTCTTTTCCTTTGATGTGCCTGATGTTAAAATTATATTCTTGCAAAAACAAACTCCACTTTAATAATCTTTGATTTTTATTTTTCATTTTGTCGATGAAAGTAAGGGGGTTGTGATCACTAAACACAACAACCGGAGAAGGAGCTGAGCTAATGTAAATGCTGTAATGTCAATATTAAAGCCAAACATTCCTTCTCGATTGTTGAGTAATTTCTTTGGTGCTTATTTATTTTCTTAGAGACATAACACACTGGTTGATCAACACCATTTCTATCTTCTTGAATCAATACTGCTCCAACCCCAACATCACTTGCATCCACAGATAATTTAAAAGATTGATTGAAATTTGGAGCTGTGAGAACAGGCGCACTTTTGAGTATGGCTTTTAATCTATAAAAAGCCTCTTGACATTTTTCAGTCCAAAGAAACTTGTTTTTCTTACTTAACAAGTTTGACAGAGGTTCAGCAATATTAGAAAAATTGGAACAAAACTTTCGATAGTATCCGGCCACACCCAAAAATCGCATCAGTTGCTTTTTACTCACTGGCACAGGGAATTCAAAGATAGCCTTGACCTGAGCATCTATAGGTTTAACTTGACCATGTCCCACAATATGTCCTAGAAAAGTTACACAAGCACGGAAGAACTCACTTTAAGATAAATTGATTTTCAAATTTGCATCAGTGAGTCTGTCAAAGAATTTCCAAATCGTGGCTAGATGTTCTTTCCAGGTGTCGTTGTAAATGATGACATCATCGATGTAAGCATCACAGTTTTCTAGACCAAAGGTAATTATATTCATCAAGCGTTGAAAATTACTTGGGGAACCCTTCATCCCGATCGGCATTATTTTATATTGCTAGAGTCCAGCTGGAGTCACAAATACCGAAATTTCCTTTGCTCTTTCCGTCAGTGGAATTTGCCAAAATCCTTTCAGAGGGTCAAATTTGGTAACGTACTTGGCATTTCCAATTTTATCAATACAGTCATCGATTCTTGGTAATGGAAATGAATCTGTTTTTGTCACACTGTTCACCTTTCTATAATCAGTGCACATACGGAAAGTTTTATCCGGTTTCGGAACAAGTATACATGGTGAACTCCAATCACTTTTACTGGGCTCTATGAAATCGTTCTCCAGCAAATACTGAATTTCCTTTTTCGAGTATTCCTGTTTGAAAGGGTTCATCCTGTATGGGTGTTGTTTCACAGGTTTTGAATCTACAATTTCAACGTCATGAAAAATTTTTGTTTGTCCTTGTAGGAATATCTGGAAACAAGTGCTCATATTCGAAAAATAACTGTTTAAGTTCATTTCTTTCTTGTTGTTGCAAATGTAAAAGTTTCTGGTCCAGAGTTTTCATAATTTCCGAATTCCGAAGATTTTTTTCCTCCAAGATCAACACAGTCCGATTGAATTTCTTCACTTAAATCCTCAGTTGGTGGGACAGGTACAACTAAATTAAATGCATGATTTACTTGGCTATCTCATTCAATATACTGGTACTCCATTAATTTATTTAGATCATAGTACTATTATTATAATTTAACTCATTCATTTTCTTATTAACTTTGTAAGGGCCGTATAATCTAATTTGAAGAAAATTTTGAAGATTGAGCAAGAGAGAATGAACTTTGTTACAAGACTCAAAACATCACTCAATTGAAGTTCTGTGAAACCATAATTTCACTTTTGACTTGAATTGCTGAGTGCCAAATTCAAGCATTACTAGCTGGAAAATTCCAGACCTAAACTTTGACCATTGACCCGATTGGACAGATTTGGGAAGGCCAAATTGAGTAAAAAATCTTTATCAAAGCTTTACTATGGTTTTGGTTTTGATATTCCTCAAAGGAATTGCCTCTGGGAATCTTGTTGACGCACACATAATGGTCAACAATTGGTTGCCTGACTTGGTCTTAGGTAAGGGACCAACACAATCTACCATAATTCTGCTAAATGGTTCGTCAGATGCAGGAATAGGTTGCAGATGAGCCTTAGGTATCTTTTGATTGGCTTTTCCTACCATTTGACAAGTATGACAAGATCTCCAAAATTTACAAACATCACTTTTGATTTTTGGCCAATAAAAGTGAGTCAAGATCATGTGATAAGTTTTATTTATCCCTAAATGACCAGCCAGAGGAGTTTCATGGGCCAAATTAAGTATTTCCTGTCTGTAAAATTCTGGAACTACAATCTGATAGTTCACTGACCATTCGTCACTAGCAGGTACCTCGGGAGGTCTCCATTTTCTCATAACAATTCCATTTTTAATGAAATAGCAGACAGGTACTTCAATGACTTCAGTTTCACTAATGGCCCTGTGAAACAAACAGGAGATCTCAGGATCTTTTTCCTGTTCGACGACAAGTGATTGTCGTTTGTCACCCTGATTAGATAAAAGAAAATGAGTATTTAAAAGAGGATCACTGTGATCAATACCTTTTGATTGATCCAAATTTGGAGTGAAAGTGACCTCATCAAAAGCCTGACCAATACATGTGTCAGCTAAAGGAATATTTTCCTTATCAAAGTCATTCTCAAGACCTTTCTTTGCCATAACTCTGGTAACTGCACAAGCTGGGTATAAATCAGGGTATTCTTTTTCAATAGGATCAACTTTCTGATCCAAAGAAGGTTTGTCAGTTACAAGTGGATTAACCACAACCTTGTCTCCAGCTAGGTCGTTGGCTAGTAACAAATAAATGCCCTCAACGGGTAACGTAGACACTATACCGACTGTCACAGGTCCTGAAACTAAGTCTGATGACAAATTTACAGAATGGAGAGGAACATTAACAAAGCCGCACTCTACTCCCTGAATGAGAACACTCTCATTAGAACATGACCTCTCAGAAAAAGGCAAAGTACCTGATAATAAAAGACTCTTAGAAGCTCCTGTATCCCTTAAAATTTCAATAAGGATAGCATTGGCCAAATCACCCAAGAGTGATATAGAACCCTTGTACATGAATGGTTCATAATTCTCCATAATAAAATCAGCATGGGGTTTATTAGACCCAACAAATGTACTGCTTTCAATAAATAATAATAATAATAATAATAATAATAATAATAATAATAATAATAATAATGAGGACTTTGTATAGCGCCTAATCTTTAGAAGCTCTAAGCGCTTTACAACATTTGACAACACTTAAAAAACATGTATAATAATATGATTACAAAAATAAAAACAAACACCACGAAATTAGAAAACAGAAAACATGCGGTAAATATTTAAGGTAACGAAACATTATTAGGTCTTTAAGTCTGTTCTTGCAGTTGAAATAGGCGAGTTTTAAGAGCGCTCTTGAATGAGATCACTGTGTCTTTGTGTCTAAGTTCAGTGGGCAATTCGTTCCACGTTGCTGGGCCCTGGTATGCAAAAGAACGTTGTCCATATGATTTCATTTTCACAGTGGGAATAATGAGAATACGAGTGTCAGAAGAGGATCGTAAGTATCTTGCTGGTGTGTACACATGGGTGAGGTCAGATAGGTATGTTGACTGGAGCCCGTCAGTGAAACGTAGCACAGAGAACAAATTTTGTGTTTAATTCTGGATCGAATGGATAGCCAGTGTAGGGTACAGAGCAGGGGGGAGGCGTGCTCTGATCGTGGTACTCTAAGGATGATCCGAGAAGCTGTGTTTTGAACTTTTGAAGTTTCTGGAGTAGATATTGAGACGAACCAGACAGAATTGAGATACAATAATCCAGTCTTGAACGTACTAAGGAACACACAAGTGTTTTAGTGGCATCAACTGAAAGATACTTGCGAATGGAGCTGATGCGTCTCAGCTCAAGATATGCAGCCTTGCATATGTTCATGACATGTTGGTGCAATGAGGGAGTACTGTCGAGAGTAACACCAAGGTTTCGTACTGACTGTGTGAATTTAATGTTGGTGTTGCTGATATTTATTGTCTGAGGTAAAGGATGTGAATGAAAATGTCTTTGTGTTGACCGTAACCTTGACCTCTTAGAAATAAGAGCATTTGGGATAGGTCTATCTTGATTCTGATGCCTATATTTCAATTTGAAGCAATCAGAAATGACGTGCCCTTTCTTCTTGCAATAGGTACACGTAGGAATAGACAAGGATTTTGAATCAAGTTTATCAGAAACTTGATTTTTAGAACTTGTGCCAGATTAAGTTTTAGAAGGAGTCGTATAAGGCTGAAATACCTTTCTATCAGTAGACTGCTGAGTGAAAGATTTGCTTACAACAGGAACTTTATGAGTTAAGGAATACTCATCAGCAGCAAGAGCAGCATTTTCCAAGGTTTCAATCTCATGCTCGTCAAGATAAGTCCTAATGTCACTAGAGACACAGTTCTTGAACTCTTCAAGTAATACAAGTTGTTCGAGACTTTCATAATCATGTTCAACTTTCTCGGCTATGCACCATCTCTTAAATAACTGCTCCTTTTCTCTTGCAAATTCAACATAAGTTTGTCCAGCTTCTTCTTTTTATGGTTTCTGAATTTTTGCCGATAAGCCTCAGGGACCAATGCATAACCCTTTAAGATTCACTCCTTAACCAAATCATAGTCAGAACTTTGCTGTACTGACAGGGATGCATAGATATCTCGGGCCTTGCCAAAAAGTACACAGTGCAATAATTGAGTCCAATGCTCCGTTGGCCATTTCCAATTTTCAGCAACTTTTTCAAAATAAATAAAATATTTGTGTACTTCTTTTTCTCTAAAAGGGGGCACTAGCCTAATATTTCTTGTAATGTCAAAACTTGAATTTGTATGTGAAGTGGAAATGTGCTTTTCACATGCCAGCTCAATTTCATTCATTCTAATTTGAAATTCCCTTTCATCCTTCTCTTTTTCAAATAACATTTGTTTTTCTTTCTCTCTTTCCTGTCTCTCTCTCCCCTTTCTCAAATTGCAATTTCATTTGTTTATCGTTTTCTCTTTCCTGTCTCTCTATCTCTCTCCTCGTTCTCAAGTTGCAATTCATTATCTCTCTCTCTCTCTCTCTCTCTCTCTCTCTCTCTCCTCTTTTTCAAATTGCAATTGCAATTTTTTCTCCCTTTCCTCCTTCTGAAGCTCGAGCTTCCTTAACTCCAATTCCATCTTGTATTTCATTTTTAATTCCTTTAATTTTATGTCAGAGTCTGATACCGACTTACTGACCGATGCCAAAACACTTTTATCAAAAACATTCTTCTCTACCAAATATTGAATCAAAATGTTTTTAATTTCTTGCTTCGTTAAGGAAGAGTTTGCTTCAGAAAGATCGTATTTTCTGGAAAATTCAAGCAACTCATCTTTTTTCAAACTATCCAACTGCTCTTAAGTAGGACTAGAAAGAAAAGTCTCCACTTTTAATGACATTGTGAATGAAAGCCTGTTGTTTTCACTAAAGATTTCAAACAAAATGTAAAATAGTACTTGGGATTTAAAAAGTAGAAGAATTTAAATTTCAAAAAAAACAATTTTCTGAAATATTTTAGCCAAAATTCATATATCCAAGGACGAGCAATCCCAATTTTCTTCTGTTACGTGTAGGCTCGTACAAATGTAACAAAAGAAAAGAGTGAAGCCAACAAGCTTTGTAATTTTAACAAAATAATTTATTTCTCTAGAAAACAATGTAAAAATACGAAATAGGACTTACGGTTTGTGAATATAATCCAAAAACTAATCCTAAAATTGAAAAATATAAGTCCTATCACTAAACAGTTATAATTGAATCCAGGTTCGAATCTCGATGAAATTCCAATATGGAGGCGATGACGTCAGATGAGGTTGTTATACTGATGGCAATAGATCCTCGATTGAATCACAGTTTATAATGTGTCCGTTTAGAATTCCAGAATAAATTTCCACTGAATAACTTTCTCACAGAACTTTTATAAATATGAAGCACTTGTGTAGTTTTCTAGAGAATGAATTATTAAATTCCAAAAAATAGATGAACTTCAAAACAATCTGGCTTCAACAATAAAACACCTTGAGCTCTGAGATATAAAAATTACGACTGAATCAATGTTATACCAATTGGCTGTTTTAAGCCTCGATTCTAGATCACATGGTGGCTCACGTGATGGATTACGTGACCACTAATTTGAACATCGCATTTTAAAAAATGCCATTTAGCACGTACCTAGAATAGCCCTATCTAAAAATCAGATTCTCACGCTGGAGGAATAAAAAAGAAAGGCTGTTTACAATTCAACTAACACGTGGGCTGAAAATGACCTTGGTAATAGCCAATCATTTTCGCGTAGTGTTTACAAAATCTATGAACCAAAGTGAGCTTAAAATAGTGCTTAAGTCAAACTTTTACGTTCTAATCAGACTGATATTTTTTAAAAATATCAAATCCAGTAAAAATGATCATTACATAAAAATATAATGAAACAAATCTAAAATAAAATGAATTTAAAACTAACACACAGGCAATTTAATTACATATTCGTAACAGTATAAAGTACATCAAGAATTGTTACATAGTTATTTAAATAAATTTTGCCTTTCACTGATTAAACATTGTCTAGTTTCGTACTACGTCAAGTACTTCGCAATATCAGTAATCATTCATTTCTACCAAACTGTGTAATACTATATATATACAAGCAATACGAAGACTAACCATGGTTCTTACATTTAAAAGATTATTTCCCAAAGAGGCTGCAATATTTTGTATCTTTGCAATGTGTACAGGAAATATATCCAATATATGAACTGCCGTAAATATTTCTTAAGGAAAACCTGTTATAAACTGAAGTAAAATAAGATAGAATGCAATAATTTAAACTTCGCCAATGTAGTCGATTAAAAAACATGTTATATATATATATATATATATATATATATATATATATATATATATATATATATATATATATATATATATATATATATGCAATAAACTGACAATGAACAGTGCAAAACTAGAGTGCTTTCGTTCCAATACAGTCGTTTTCGAAGGCAAACACAAAACGGAGACAAGACGAACAATAAACACAAAAAGCGTTGAAATTACAAAAGTTTACATAAATATTTATACTGGAATCAAAATTTGAAAATATTTTGTTTTGACTAGTTGGCTTCAACTTGACTGATGATGTTGTGTATCTATTTATATTGACCTACAAATGATCGAGGCATATCAGCACCCGTTTGTTTATGTAAATTAGTGTAACCGTAACTTATATCCTGGATATTTCATTGTATTAATAGTAACTATAGACGAATGACTAACGAGCAAAATGAAAAAATAGTGGCTCTATAAAGCACCAGACGGATAAGGGTCTATATAATACCAGACGGATTAGGTTCTATAAAACACAAGACGGATGAAGGTCTATAAAACACCAGTCGCAGTAGATCTATAAAACAGCAGACAGATGGGGGTCTTTAAAGCACCAGACGGATTAGGGTCTATAAAGCACCAGACAGATTAGATATATAAAACACCAGACGGATTAAAGTTTATAAAGCACCAGACGGATTGGGGTCCATAAAGCACCCAGACAGATGGGGGTCTATAAACACCAGACAGATTAGGGCCTATAAACACCAGATGGATTAGGTCTATAAATACCAGACGGATTAGGGTCTATAAACACCAGACGGATTAGGGTCTATAAACACCAGACTGATTAGGGTCTATAAATACCAGGAACAAAAGCAGCACTACGATTTGGCGATACATTCTCTGAACTTAGTGTTCGACCTTAGCTTACTTGATTCTTTTAGTGGGAGTTATATTTTAAATTTCACGACAAAAATTTACATCTTGCGAAAATGTTGCATTATAAGAATCTATAATCAAATATAGTTGTGCTAAAGAAAGCGAGGCGCTGCCCCTAACAATAATTAAACCTCTCCTGTCATCTGACCGAGTAAAGTGGAGTCAGTGTGCTGGTTTTGTATATTTTTTTTAATTCTAGAATCAAAAGCAAATTCATTTCGAATGGACTTGATCGGAAATTTGCAAAGTTGAGATCAAATGGATATAAAGTTTTCGGAGGAAAAAAATAATACAATGCTTACTTTAGACAAACAACAACTTTATATATATATATATATATATATATATATATATATATATATATATATATATATATATATACCGCTCCGATGGCCTAATGGTTAGAGCGTCCACCTCGGATGCGGGAGGTCGCGGGTTGAACCCCGGCCGAGTCATACCAAAGACTTTAAAAAATGGCACTAACAGCTGCCTCGCTTGGCGCTCAGCATTAAGAGGTTAGTGTTAGGACTGGTCGGCCTGGTGTCAGGATAATGTGACTGGGTGGGACATCATGCTACATGTCTGCGGCATGATGCCCCAGTGCTAAAGATCACTATAAACTGTCACACTGCAGACATGGTAGCGATATGACTGAAAAATTGTTAAAGCTACGTTAAAATCTAAATCACACACACACACACACACACACACACACGCGCGCGCGCACTTTTTATATATGAAACCATCAATGGTCAGATTACGGTATAATAAGACACGATGATAAGCCCTTATAAGAAGGGAATTATATAGTTTTCAAACCGTGCAAAAGGATTCATCTTAAAAACGCAAAGAAAGAAAGAAGGAAGGAAGGAAGGAACAACCATTAATGCCTATCATCCGCGAAGAGGGTATTGCTTAACATTTAAAATTGCATACATAATAACCATACTAAATGTAGTCAAGTAGAATTTCTGATAAATAGGCAGGTATAGTCCTGACTCCTCATGTTCGAGTCATTAAATGTGTGTGTGTGTGTGTGTGTGTGTGTGTGTGAGAGAGAGAGAGAGAGAGAGGGGGGGTGGAGGGAGAGACCAACAGGCAAACCAACCAAGACCGAGAAAGAGAACTTGTCACGCTGTAAAATCGATGAATAAATATGGTTGGACTTGCCAGTTGAATGAAACAGCTCCAAATCTATTCGAAATTTTGATACATGTATATTTAATTTACATTACCATTCCTTTAATTAAATTACGCATGTCTATTTTGGGCAACAGAAACCAATCAAAAGTCGTTCGCACGAGTTTAGATTCGAGTTATGAAGTCTGACTTTACATAATCTCGTATTTTGGACTTTCGTTTGAACGAGAATATATCTCTTTTGAACGACTGTAAAAGACGTGTGAATGAGCTTCAAGCCGTTTGAACGATTGTTTCAACTGGAATGAAAAACCTTAATAACTCTTTTTAATGACTTCTGATTTCATTCAAACGACTTTGAAACTCATTTGAACGAGTTATAACTCATAAAATCTACTTGAAATCTTGTTTAAACATGTTCAGAACTCACGCAAACGGGTTTTCCCACGGATTGAGCATTATATATTGAAACAAGTATTCACTTGTTCAAACGACTCAATGATTTCAAACATCGCTCAAACTACATTTAAAGTCATTCGAATGACTTCTAGGCTGGTTCAAACGAGTTCTAAGTTCATTCAAACGAATTGAAAGTCATAATGGAAGCGAAACTAAAGCTCGTTTTGACGTATTTAAAGAGTTCGCTCAAACGAAATCAAAAGTAGTTGAACAGATATTTCTGGAAGTCTTAAATGGACTTATTTATTACATAAGTCTAAACAATAAGCCGCATACACACGTGCATAAAATTCACGGAAATGTGTGTGATGAAATGTTAACGCATCATATGTGAACGAAAATGTACTTGGGTTTCGTTGCCGGGTAAAGCTTAACCCGAGGGCGGTTTATCTTTAACCTTAGCTATTACAACACTGAGATCGTTTTACCCGCCGATGTGCGCGCAACGTGCCTGCAGCTAGAAACCCAACTACTTCGATAGATTTTACTACAAAACGAGTACCAAGAGCCCGGAGTTATATCTGTATAATTACAATACAGTGAGTGTTGTCATTCACGGAAGCAACCCCAGCTGTAAAGTTGTGGGGGTTTTTTGTCATGGGTGTCTAGAACTCTGTAGTTTCGTGCGATGCTCAGGCTAATCATGACGTTTGCAAAGACATTGGTTTACTTGCAGTGAGGGACCAACGAGTCTGCGGGAATACAGAGATTGGGAGGAGCAGCTGATCAGACCAAATATTCGATCAAAATAAGGCTACAACAAAGTTGGCCACACAAAGCCAGGGAGGCTGAAATGAGGGCGCAGCCTCTTCTTTATAATAACGCTTCAGGAAATTTTGAAAAATGTCAGAAAAAAATGGGTGGTGGTGGTGGTGTTTTTTGTCCGTGATTATAGATTCCAAGGGTCATTTTGTTACATAGTTAATTTTAGTCTATGATTGTAGATTATATTTTAAGATAACTATTACTTGTAGGTAAACATGGTTTTTTTATCTGAGTTTAGGACACTGGTTTTCCATTTCAAATTTCTGATCTACCTAATGTTTGCCATGTCCGTTTCTAAATTTCTAGTAAAAGACCTGGCCTTGTTTGCAGCTTAGAATGTTATGATAATGAACTGTTGACCTTGATCCTGGTCATCTTATTGTGTTTTAGTTTTTCATATTACGGATGTTTACATCCGAATTAGATATTCCTATCTTAACATCTGCAGTGGAACCAGTCTTTTGTTTCACGTAATATTTGCAAGAATTTACATTATTCATTGGAATTACACATTGCTCATTAATACTTCTGGACTTTATTATTATTCTGCGTTTATTGTGAATTCTTATAGAGACATTTGGATTATTTCATTGTGATAGGGTTAGCACATGAACAATTTTCCAGGCTATTGATACATCAGCACATACATCAGCACATTCAAGATTGCAATTCATTCGGAATACCATTGGATTTTATTCGGAATACTCTATACTTTTGGGACACTTTAGGATTTAATTCACAATCATGTAAGTTCTTTTTCAATTTTCACTTTGTATTCTAAGGAAATAAATTATTTCTTAAAATACTAAACTTGTAGATTTTCGCTCTTTTCTTTTGCTTAGCTTGCAATCGTAGAGACATAACAATATCCAAGTTAGGAGATCCCGTCTATCACTGATATTAATGTATATAATATCAACGAGATTCGTCATCTGATTTCAAGAGTAATGGACAGTCATTTTGGGAACACCGACTGGTAAGCCTAAACTCTCTCTCTCTCTCTCTCTCTCTCTCTCTCTCTCTCTATATATATATATATATATATATATATATATATATATATATATATATATGTGTGTGTGTGTGTGTGTGTGTGTGTGTGTGTGTGTGTGTGTGTGTGTATAACTCCTGGACATTCATTGCCGCCAATAATTTATTTTTTTACACAAACACTCACACGTACAGGGGCGCTGATGCTGGGGACAATTATCTGTACTTTCCGTTTACCAACTAAAAGAGACAATTGATTGGATCTGTGGCTCGTGGAAAGGAAGATTGGACTGAATCCTTAAAAAATATTGATATATTGCAGTAGGGTTTCTTAAATGACAGCTTGCACACTTTTCAATAGATAAGTTACAGCATATTCCTCCAGCCAGGAAAACTAATATCCTGAATTTGTCAGCGATAAAGACACAATCTTCTGTCTCACAGAGTACCATTTTTGGACGTTCTGACGAAGTAGGTATTTAAATATAAGAGGAATTAAATTTAGTGAGTCTCTCTGTATATAATACAAACATTTCTACGTACGGTTCATAAGCAGCATTTTGCTATTCCGCAGAAAATCAATTATATACAATTATATATTCAAACCTTACATTTTCCCTGGAGAAAGAGAGAGAGAGAAATGTCGGTAACAGGAAAAGAAGGATATGTATAAGTATAGATAAATAATAACGCAAAATAGGCCTATCTTACATCCTGACTTCAGATTGTGTTGGTTGTATTTATCAGTTTATTCCAGTGTTAGAAACGAATTATATATCTGTGTCTAGTGTAATTATATTTGTCGACTAGTTTGCATATTAGAGTATTTTAATTTTCTAGTTCAATAGTCAGTATTCTCAGTAGGTGTTAAACATGATCATAAAATAAAGATAGAAAGTTTCATACAGACTGAGTTCGAATTTGAACTGGTCCCCGACCTCATTCTCGTATATGCTTATTGCAACCGGTCCCCGACCTCACTCTGGTATATGCTTATTGCAACCGGTCCTCTACCCTCTCGTATATGCTTATTCTCCAATAATAGGAGCTAGTTGGCCCATGGTAGTTAGCAATAACAGGAGTCAGTTGGCCCATGATAGTTAGCAATAACAGGGGCATAAACAAAAATGCCATGTTAGATCGTTTACCCATTCATCAAACACCAACATGTAAATCACATTAATACGGTATGGCTCGTCCAGATCTGTTATTTCATAAAACGCAACAATGAATCAGCTTACACCATTTCTATAAGCGCGATTATGCACGTCCAGTGAAGAAAATGGATAATAATTTCTTCAAAAAACGTGTTTCGCAACAGTAGAACGAATGTGGTCATTATGTCATGGACACAAACGTGTTTGATAATTACTAGGCTTTTCATTTGGAAAAAGAAAACCCACCGGAATCTTACTTCATTTGAAGATAACTTGTGTGAATATTTAGTATCTGTTTTGCAATAAATCTGTATATTTCGTTGTGCTGTCTCCTAATGTCTGTGTTTGTTTTCTATTAATCTTGTTGTAAATCATCTATGCATAGCGGAATATAGATCATCTATGCAGAGCGGAAGCTAGTTCTAATAATGCAAACACCATGGCAACGTATCTTTGATCAAGTTGCAAAACAAAAGGTAGCTAATTCCATAATTTGTGAGGAAATACTTCAAATATTACAAACGTTATAGAAGGAAATTAATTAATTAATTAATTAATTAATTAATTAAATACACTGCAAGTTTGTTGTATTGGCAAATAATGATATCGGTGAAAATAATGCATTAATTTGTAAAGGTGGTACTTAGTACATGCTTTGCAATATAAAGGAAACGAGCCTCGAAAAAATATTTTTTTTAAAAATTCTACATCACTGAGTATAGAAGAAAGATGATGCTCATAATGCTTCTCATCGGTTTCTTATAACCGTGCTATTACGGATATTTTGTCTTAATTCATGTTCTTCTGTCCTTTCTGCCGTCTGTAAACGTTTTCCTTTAATACTTAACTTGTTACACATATTTTTTTAACGTTGTTGGTCATAACTTGCCTGATGTTTTAGGTGGATGAGTTGATGACAAGGAAGCTTTTGTTTCCTTGATGCACCCTCAAAGCAGACGAGTCAAAGATAACGAAGGTTTTGTATCCTGTATGCGCCTCAAAGTGGATGAGTTGATAACAAGGAAGGTTATGTATCCTAGAGCCACCCCAGAGAGGGCAGGTCGAGTACGGGTCAACTTAAAATTCACTGAGGAAAGCTCATCTTATTTCAAATAATGTTTCAAGAAGATTGCAACGAAGATTTCAAACCCTGAGTGCAATCATGGGGACGGCGGCGCAAGTATTTTAAGAGTTATCCTGATTTGGAGTGCAGATTTTGTCCGTTCGTTCATCCTTCTATGACACTAATGTCCGGTTTTTCACTCCAAACCGTCTGAGACATGTTCACAATGCTTTGTATGTATTTGGATCATTCAAGATTTTTCAGTCTCTAACAGAACAGATTGATCTATGACAGAAAAGTAATTTAGAGTTATCTCCCTATTTTGACCACTGTATTTATTTATTTTCCTATCTTTTTGGTGGGAGTTTACGGACAGATCTAGTTTAGAAGGATAGCAACGCAAGTTCTTTATAAACTACCCTCATTTTCCTTCATTTTGTGCATTTGTTATGTAAACTGAAGCACCGATACAATGTTGATTATGTTAGACGCTTACGTGTAACAATATATACAAAATATTAACACATGTTATGTTGCATTTTCTGTCAGTAATTTAATTTGAAAGATATTACTTCATATTTTGGTGCAAGGCACCACACACACACACACACACACACACACACACACACACACATATATATATATATATATATATATATGCTACGTATCGCGCCCGCTTTGTTGGGGGTGGGTTGTATGGAAATTTGGTTATCGTTATCTAGAGGGTGATCGCCTTCGGTGTTATTGCCCGGATCGAGTAAATATTAATATAAAGTGTGAAACTTATAGGTGGGATAGATAGAGATCTGAGCAGATATATAAAATAGAATGACACGAGCCCCCGTACATGAAAAATAACAATTTTAATCAACTGCATAAATAACCTTGACAATGCATTACATTAGGAAGATACACTTCTTTTTGAAAACAAATCATTCACCGAATTTCAAAACACAAATATACTTATATAAATAGCCGATCTGTTTTAAAGGATAGAATTAGTTCATCATAGAATCGAGTGAACAATCGAAGTCATTGCCTTGTACAACTTCATAACCTGATTATTTCTGGTTCATTCCAAATTCACTGTGACTGTTCTCCAACTTTTCTGGGACTGTTCGTCTTGGTCCTTTCCACTTTTCCCTTCTCCAAACTCTCTATTGTCTCGCCTGTTTTCGGTCCTTGAACTTGTGTGGGTAGGTGGATATGTAAGTACGTGATACGTAGATACTTCGATAGGTCGATACGTGGATCCGTCCCGTAGAGCTATTTTACCTTGTGTTTTCAAGCTTCGCTCGCTTCTACCGCCAAAATCATGTCCGTTGACTTTCCAGACATCCGATCCCTTGGATAATTATTTACGAGTGAATTTCTTCTAAATTCACAGACATCCGATCCCTTTGATAATTATTTACGAGTGAATTTCTTCTAAATTCACAGACATCCGATCCCTTGAATAATTATTTACGAGTGAATTTCTTCTAAATTCAAACTCGGAGTCTCCTACCTTTGTTTTCTCTTGCAGAAAAGTGTAGGCTGACTAAACTTTTGTGATGGGGCATATTAAAACCAAGGATTTCGTGTGGGAATCACGCCCCTTATCTAGCGTAACCAATCCGGATGAAATATCTTTCCCGCCTTTATTAACTAGGGGCCAAATTTGTAGTCTGCGTGACCTCTAAATTCCCAAATAACTAATTCTGGAAAATCTCAAAATCTGACAATTCCGATACAAGATTGGTCTGTCTGACGGTTAAATAAACGAATGTTTAATTAAGAATCGTTTCTCTCCTGACACAACAATTACACAATTACAAATCCGTGCATTATGGTGATTTAAACACTTGCCGGTCCCCATAAATCTAATTAATCGTTCACCTGCCCAAATTAATGTGCTCTACATTGATCGACAGAAAATTGCACCCTTACAATCTATCTATCTATCTATCTATCTATCTATCTATCTATATCTATATATATATATATATATATATATATTAACAGGGTATGGTTTAATTGACCAATGCGTTTCAATCACCTTGACCTTTTGATCAAGGTATGAAGTCTTGAACTAATTTTACTGTATAGAAACCAGTGTGTTTTTATTAGACTTACCATGACAGTGATCTCTGATCTCTAGAACCCAGAATCTAGAAGTATCTCTATTACTCTAAATGCAAGCTCCAATAATGTTTTACTCTGGATCTTGTTCAAGAAAATCAAAAGTTATCCTGCATAGTCAATTTTTGTTTGAGCCACAGTGGTCGTAACCTTTGATCATTTGAACCCGAAATCGATTGGTTTGTATCTTACTTTATGTACAAGGTATAAAGCTAACTGCAAAGTTTGGACTAAGCACGTGCTGCTGGCTCCTGTTGTTATGACCTTCGCCTTTGAAATTTTGACCCTGACATCGATAAGGTTCTTTCGTACCACAAGTGGAAACCGTCCACATAGTTTGGTAACTGCAGATGGTGAAGAACTCGAGTTATTCTATGGATACCAAATTCTTAACACCCATGAAGCGCACAAATACTTGTTTAAAGTTTGCTTTTATTATTCTGGGGACTAATTTAAATAGCGTCAACATGTTTTTCAAGCGAAACTTATTTTGTGTCCTTTCGACAGACAATTTTTCAAATGGCACATTTGTGGAGAACGAGCCTAAAATTCTAGAAGCTTGTACATTTCAAACAAAGATTAGTGGAAATGCAGTCATGCCAGAGAAGATTAATGATAAGGAAATGCTTAGAGACACTTAAATTTTATTATATTCTAAATTCACACATGATGATTGCATAAAAAATAAATTAAGGATCTTCAAAATCATATCATGTATCCTTGTTTAGTTTCGACAGACATCTTTCAGTGCTCATTGAATTTGTTATGCTCAACAGTTACAGATTAACACGGCAATTTGAGTAATATGTGTCAGGCTGAATTATGACTAATATTTGTCTTAAAGCGTAAATTTCGTAATTGCACAGAGTTGATCTAGGTAAGTGCAAATCTCTCAACCAAATCAATAATTAACAACCAAATCAAAATCTAAAGGTGAGAAGTTTATCATTAACAACCTAGTCAAATCTAAAGGTGGGAAGTTTATAATTAACAACCAAATCAAAATATAAGGTGAAAAGTTTATGCGTTGACTAAAATAACGTCTTCGTTATTGTTCCAATGTTGTCTTAAATTCCAAAATTCTCAACTTAAGTCCCAATTCTACAATACTAAGCTTGAATTTCTGAACTTTTAGCTTCAGTTCAAAAGTCTGAATCTATATTTTAAAGTTAAGCAATTACTTAAAAATAGTACTGTTCGTAAGCATTCAAATGATTTCGAAAGTGTATTGAATACTATTGAAACACAGTCAGGGGCAAGTTATTTCTGGAACGGTATTTGTTTACTTAGAAGAGATTTGTTTATTTTCTTCCATACACTCACGCACGCATGCAAGCACGTACACACATATATTTCGGTTACTCTATTCATCTTATATTCAGACACTATATTGATTTCGGGGTTTAAATAGGAAATACAAAAAGATGTGTTTAAACCAGAATACACGCAGAAATTAAATTGCTTGAACTGTCGCTGTAATCTTTCATAAATCATATTAGCATTGTCCAAATTCTCATAAAAAAAAGATCTATTTTTCAGCCAATATTAGCAGTGTCCAAATTCTCATAAAATAAAAATCTATTATTCAGCCAATATGAACAGTGTCCAAATTCTCATAAAAAAATCTATTATTCAGCCAATATTAGCAGTGTCCAAATTCTCATTAAAAAAATCTATTATTCAGCCAATATTAGCAGTGTCCATATTCTCATAAAAAAATCTATTATTCAGCCAATATTAGCAGTGTCCAAATTCTCATAAAAAAAATCTATTATTCAGCCAATATTAGCGGTGTCCAAATTCGCATAAAAAAATCTATTTATTCAGCAAAAAATCTATTATTCAGCCAATACTGGGGACAGACAAAGATTTTACTAAAGAATGAAAAAGTATCTGAATTTTAAGATGGAACTCGATCTACACCTGATAAATCAAACTCAAGTTGAATGTTAACTCCAATTCTGGATTTGGGAGAGACCTAAAGTGAAACCAAACTCGCCAATCGTTAGCAAAAAGTACATCAAATTTATACAGCGTCATTACTGGACTGAATTTTGTTTGAGACAAGATATTCAAAGAACTTAAATTGTGCATAAATCGTGCGTTAGTAAATGTTTGATTCAGATATATTCATATGACAAAACAGGACCTGAAAGAAGAAAACTCAAGCTAATGTAGGGCAAATAAGAATATTTCCAATGTATTGTTACGACCCTGTAGTTAAATTATATGTGTTAAAATCTAAATTCTTTTTAATTCTTTCTATTTCATTTTTATATCATTTTTTTATATCATTAAATATAATTATTATTATGATGATGATTATATTCGCAGGGTCTGATATTTTGTTAGAAACATCGTAAAACGTAAATGCGACTCGCGTAAGCACGATTTTTGCATGACGGTTTTGTCATATTAAGTAAACAGTCGGAAATAGCTATGTAAATGATTGGCTGTGACCATGGTCATTACTAATAATACTTGTTGACATTCTATACTGCGATGTGGCTAGATTTCGAAATCTTCATGATTTCTTCATGCTTGTACATGGGGTGACGTATTAGTTTGCTTTAAATACTCAGGTACCTGCGAACTAGTCTAGAGTCATATTTTAACATCTTAGAGAGTCACATCATAACATCTTATAGAGTTTTCAATACCATAAGAAGGTATTCCTGTGCTGGAAAGAGTTGTTCGTTAGTACGTATGTGTTTTGTTATTGATGATAGCTGTACTTCATCTACCTTTTAAATAATAATTATTTTCCCTGGAGAACTACACAACTGGCTTTGGATAAAGACATTTGCTGAAATTAATTCTAAATTGGAACAGAACAAAACAAATTGTGATTTACAGTGAAAATTCTGGACATTTGTGTTACCTTCGTCTGACGTCATCATCCGCCATCTTGGAACGGGATTGATATTCAGACTACGTCAATTTAGAACTGTTTATTCAGAGGACTTATGTGTTTTCACAATTTTAGGACAATTTTTTGGATCTTCTTCGTAAATCGTAAGTCTTGTTTCAAGTTTTTACCTTTTCACCGTGTTTTCTAGGGAAATAAATTATTAATGTTAAAATTTACAAAGCTTGTTGTCTTCGCTCTTTTCTTTATGTTACATTAAACGAGCCGATACGTAACAGTATCTAGATGTAAATTAGCAGTTAAGGCAAATTTATTGTTATGAGAGTTTATGAATATTTTTAAAATGGCATCTCTCTCTCTCTCTCTCTGTCTCTCTCTTTCTCTCTCTCTCTCTGTCTCTCTCTCTGTCTCTCTCTCTCACACACACACACACACACACACACAACAAAAGACACAGACACACACACACACACACACACACACACACACACACATATATATATATATATATATATATATATATATATATATATAAATATGTGTGTGTGTGTATATGTGTGTGTGTGTGTGTAATGCAGTCAAACAAAACTTTCGACAAGGCAATATTTTCCGAAGCAATATAGTGTTCTTGGTAAAACGTTAAAAACAAAATGATATGAATCATAATTGTTTTGAGAAAAACAAATTTATTTCTCCAAATTTGTGGGTCAAATCTAGTTTATATGTGAGTGGGTAACAGAGACGAACAACACTTTTTATCGTGTGTGTGTGTGCATGTGTGTGTTTGTGTGTTTATTACTAACAGCGCTTTATCGTGGATACGTTTACAGCTTTAGCAAGCTTTTGCTGGATAATGAAAATAAAGTGACATCTTTTTCATGCTTTAATGGAATATTAGTGGATATGTTACGGGAACATTTGTGGAAGTATTAGGAATTCATCTACTGTTGGATAAAAGTCAACATAACAAAATTTAAATATATATTATTAGGTTTCTGCAGAATTAAATTTCTAACTGAAAACATAAATAATCATTATCAGCAGTGCAACAGTATCGGATGCCTACGTATTCATCTGTAAAGAAATATTATTTTTGTTTCTTTTGGTTGTTTTTGCCATTTCTTCAAAAGTAACTATTCATGATTAACATGTGACTGAAACTTGTTCTTGCAAGTTTCCATTATAAAAAACAACAGCTGAGCACTTAATATATATGAACTCAAGTCATGACCTATACATTCACTTTAAAACATGGGGATTGCCTCATTTATCGCAGTTTCATTGCAGTTTTTATATATTTGTAATGTTTCCTTTTATTGATAATTGCTTATGTTGTAATTTGAAGTATGCTCATTTGATTATAGCGCTCCTTTGTAAGGAATTCTTAGATTTGTATGATTACCTGTTTGATTATGGGAACTCGGTCCTGTGGAAACATTCCTCAGCCCGAAATAATTAGCCAATTATTAGGAGTAAACGTCACGGAGTGAAGTGTTAGTAAGTTTCCATGATGCCATGGTTTACTTTTGGTGGATTCAGGTCAGAGTTGCATGAGTGTCCCTGTCGCTCCATAGTCCTTATTAAAATCTAGCAGGTTATGTGACCCCAGGTGCAGTATTTATGATTGGAGACTGGTAAATTACACAATGGCATAAACGAGAAGGGACTGTTCCGTTGTCGGCAGGTACCGTTTATGTTGTCACGGTGGCAAAAATGTTGCAAAGTTACAGGCGAAATGTGGCTTAAACCCATGATTTGACTCGCCTAAGGTGGCGTAGTAAAAGTAGTTCCCTGTAGTAGTTGGCAGAGTTATATAGTTTTACGGCGTGGAATGCTGACGGGTCGTTACGGAAAGTTAATGAAGAGAAACCATGCAGATGTGCGGTTGATGGACAATTAGGAAGTTGTGAGAACTGTGGTCTTGTATTAATTAGAATAAAATTATTATAGAATGGACACGTTGGACCTTCTAGTTTACAAACAGTAGTTGTATTGAGGTCTTTGGAATTAAGGGGAAACTGATGACTTCTAGCTGAATCGCGCCAGGGTTTGACACCGCTCGGTCAAGCGAAACCCCTGGATTGTTACAATATATTTCTAAATGTATACAGTTACTAAACGATCATATATAGATCTCGTTATGTGTGCCAATACCAATTTGCACTACTGCCATAAATGTATCGCTGCACTTGTCTCGCAGGTTCAAATAAAATTTATATTATGTCTCTGAAATAAGCATAACAACACCAATGGTCCCTAAGCAACATGTTCTGGCATTTTGCCCAAACACCAAGATTACGTTCTCACTGGTTCTTAACTGTTTCTGATTGTGCTCGCCCTAAAAAATCTGAGTTGATATCGGACGCAAAACATGTCGGATCAACCCTCGTCATATTCCGCGATCTGTATTCTTGCTTACCCCCGACTCAGAGTTAGAGTGGGTTCTCGACTCGAAAACGAGGGTTCTGATCGTTCTGGAACAAGGTCCTTGTTCTCGGATCAAGAACTTTGTTCTCATCTCTCGTCTAATGGCGACCTACGCGTTACATGAGGTACATGTTCATGCATTGTATATCAGCATTGTTTGCAAGAATATACTTGGTTAAAACGGTTTGTTATAAGCAAAGCGTGCACACATATCTGCGCAAATCTACAGACACAAAAGCTATAGAAACATCTTTCCAGGCTGGATGCAAGTCAACATGCGCGAGGTCGTCTCCCCATCTCAGGGTCTTGTACGGTGTTACTTTCTGTTTGTTAGATATATCATCAAAATTAGGCCTCATAATGCCCATAGGTATGACCTTGATAATCCAGTCACCTCAGACCTATGTGCATGCATGCAAAGGATTTGGCCTTGCTATTCCAATCAACCAGCCCTATACACATGCAGTGGATATGACCTTGATATTCCAAACAACTCTTTCCTATATGCATGTAATGGGTATGACCTTGATATTCCAATCACCTCGGCCGATTATGTAATGCAGTGAATATGACCTTGATATTCGAATCAACTCAGCCCTATATACATGAAATGGGTATGACCTTGTTATTCCAATCAACTCATCCCTATCTACACGCAGTGGGTATGACCTTGTTATTCCAATCAACTCTTTCCTATACACGCAGTGGGTATGACCTTGTTATTCCAATCAATTCATCCCAATAAACACGCAGTGGGTATGACCTTGATATCTAATCAGCTCATCCCTATATACACGCAGTGGGTATGACCTTGATAAGCAACCAATTCATCACTATATACGCGCAGTGGGTATGACCTTGACATCCAAACAGCTCATCCCTATATGCACGCAGTGGGTATGACCTTATTGCAATCAACTCATCCCTATATACATGCATCTTTCAATTTCCATTTCATGACTAGCATAGCAGTATTATCAAATGGCAAAAGATCCAGACAGAAACAGAGCATTACATGGAAATATTAAAAAATAATAATTGTGATAATTTATTCCTGAGGGCATCATCGTAATTTCTATAGAAGTATACTTTTAAAAATGGCTGGATTTTCATGTCCAAAGTCATGTGTGTACATGCATAATCATTGCTAAGACGTATGTATTGAAGTGCGGGCACTTTATGGACATCATGACCTCTTTAACCAAATAATCGATTAGTAAGTATATCCTTTTAAAACGAACAAAGTATTTTTGTCATCCTTTTTGTTGAGAGCTTTTATAATTTGCACAAGTATAATATCCGAGGAAATTTCAGCCACAATACATAAAAGAAGCATAGAGGTATGCCAACATTCTCTCCACTGTGCATGTTGCAAATAATACAAATAAATTCATTTAACACCTGTCACTCTCTCAGAAGTTCCTAATATATGTTGAGCGCCCCCTAATAGAGCAGAGTCCTATGACGTAATTATGAACAAGTAGATAAGCATACTGTAGCGGAAACTCCCTAGGCTACACTACCCCGAGTCTCGCTATCCGGGGTTCTTTAGGATGGGTCTTTGTATTTGGAGTGATACCCCGCTGTTCCTGTCTGAGGACTGGCGCTCCAGAGTGGGACAGATTTCTACCCAAGCGCGATACCGTCTTATTCCTGGCTTCTTGTCGCCGTCTGGGTAGTCGACTGAGTGGCTGAGTCGTCTACTGGGTGGTCCTTCTGGGTCGTCGACTGAGTCGCTGGGTGGTAGACTGGATCGTCGTCTGGATCACCGAATGGGTCGCTAAGTCGCTGACTAGGTCGTCCTTCTGGGTAGCTGAGTCATCGACTGGGTCGCTGACTGGGTCGTTCACTGAGTCGCCGACTTGGTCGCCGAGTCGAGGACTTGCTCGCTGACTGGGTCGTGGACTGGGTCGCCGACTGGGTCGTCGAATGAATCGCTGAGTCGTCGACCTAGTCGTCCTTCTGGGTCGCCAACTGTATCTTCGACAAGGTCGTGGTCGCGCGTCGTTACTCGTTCAAGATCGACAGAGAGAGACGAACAGTGCGAAATGATGAGAGAAGAGAGATCTTCAGTTACAATGTGTGCTGTCGCAAGGTCGTTATTCCATGATTTTCCTGACTCAAAAACTAAGACTCTAAATGGTGCTGCAAAGTCCGCTAGCATTTAAAATCAAACATAATCTTTAACGAAAAGAAAATTAGCTGATACGAAATGAAAATTACTGTTCGTGGGGTTTTCTCATTACAATACAAACAAACTGGTCCATGTTAGTATTTTAATAAAATCTTGATATAGTCTATATACTGCCTTTAACTAATCATAAAATTAAAGCTTCTCCGTATTTCGAATGTCCAGGCAATGTATCAATTAAATAAGCACATAAGGATACATGCTTGGAAAAAAATCCAAGTGAGCAGTTGATATCTTGAGGTGCACTCGAGTTTCTCCCCTTGATTATGTATGGTGTTACGTGTAGGCTCGTAACAAAAGAAAAGAGTGAAGTCAACAAGCTTTGTAAATTTTAACAAAGTAATTTATTTCCCTAGAAAACAAAGCAAAAATATGAAATAGGACTTACGGTTTGTGAATATAATCCAAAAATTAATCCTAAAATTGAAAAATACAAGTCTTATCACTAAACAGTTCTAACTGAATCCAGGTTCGAATCTCGATGAAATTTCAATATGGAAGGCGATGACGTCAGATGAGGTCGTTGTACTGATGGCAACAGTTCCTCGTTGAAACACAATTTATAATGTTCCCGTTAGAATTCCAGAATAAAATTCCACTGAATTTTTTTGTCCCAGAACTTTAATAAAGAAAAGCACTTTGATAGTTTTCTAGAGAATATAAATTATTAAATCCCCAAAAATAGATGAACTTTACAACAAGCTGGCATCAATAATAAAAAAAAAAAACACCTTAAACTCTTTAAGGTGTATGAGATGACTGATAAATCTACTAGAGAGAGTCTGTTTTAACCCACGATTTCAGATCACATGGTGACGCACGTGACGGGCTACGTGATCACTAATTTGAACAGCGCAGTAACAAAAAATGCTATTTTACACGTACGCTAGAATAGCCCTATCTAAGAATCAGATTCCCGCACTGGAAATAAATTAAAAAAGAAGGCTGTTTACAACTCAGCTAACACGTAGGCCGAACATGACCTTGGTAATAGCCAATCATTTTCGCTTAGTGTTTACAAAACGTCTCAACCAAGGTGAAGTAAAAATAGTGATAAAGCAACCGTTACGTTCTAATCAGGTCAAGTGAATTTTCCAAAAAGAGATTCAAATCCAATGAAAATTATTATTACAATAAAATATAATGAAACAAAAATAAAATAGAAAAGAATTTAAAACTAACACACAAGCAATTTAATAACATATTCGTAACAATATGTATATTGTCATTACAATTTATGGAAACTTATGTGCACTTTGACTTTAGCAACGCAGTATCGACTGATGAGAAGGCCACCCGTGGACAGACTGGGCTCGAATGCATTTGCGCTCTGGAAAGTTAGGGGTAAATGGTTTCGAAAACCACAGAGCTGAAAAGGTTATAGGCGAACCTATGAGGCGCCGTAGCAGACAAAAGCTGGTCCAATCAGAGCGTTGCCGTTGAAATTTTAATGTCATATGTTCAGAATTCCAGTTTCACTTGTTGTATCAAAATTGCTTGTCCTTAAAGTTTTATTTTCTAGGTCGAGATTTTAGATTGTATCTGTTGAATTAAACAGTGATGGCTGAAAGTTATATTCTCTATGTCGAGGTTTAATATTGTGTCGTTTGAATTGCACGGCGGTGGTTGAAATTTCAATGTCATACGTCGAGAATTCCAAATTTACGAAATGGTTCAAAGAGTTTATGTTGAAAGTTCTATTTCATATGTTGAGTATTTAGATTTCATCTGTTGAATTACACAGCGCTGATTGAAAATTCGATGTCCAATGTCGCATTTTTAGATTGTATCTTCTGAATTACACGGCGGTTGTTGAAATTTTAATGTCATATGTCGATAGTTTCTATTTAACATGTTAAATCACATTGATTGTGCTGAAAGTTCCATTTCGTTATGTTGCGTTTTTAGATTGTATCTATTGAATTACACAGCGGTGGTTGGACATTTTATTGTGCTTTTCAGAATTTTTAATTTTTATATGGTGAAATGATGTGTTGGTGTTAAAAGTAACATTACACAATGTCCACTTTAACAACTCAAAATAATATCGAGTATTACGATACATCTTTCGTGTATTCAATTATGAGATGCCATTACAGTTCATGCATTTACAGTTTGAAGTTAACATTCACAGATCGAGAATTACGATGAATTTCTTCGCTAGAGGTTTCTCTCGTGAACGGACCGGGTTATTTTTAAACAAGAAGGCTGCTTCTCTTTGCTGCGAAATTCAACAGATGAAATCTAAATACACGCCATATGAAATAAAACTTTCATACCAACAGTTACATACAACGTTTGAATTAGGGATTCTCGACATATGATATTGAAATTTCAACCACTGCTGTGTAATTCAAAATATACACTGTAAAACGTCGACATAGAAAATAGAACTTTAAACCACCACTGTATAATTCAACATATAATACCTAAAATCTAGAAAATGGAACTTTAAAGACATGCAATTAGATCCAACACGTGATATTGGATTTCTCGACATACGACATAGAGATTTCAGCTGCAACTTTCTAATTGGACCAGCTCTTGTCCGCTACGGCGCCTCACACGAACCCGCATCTAAAGCCGTTCACACTTGAATTCCGTGAACTCAGTATTTACTACGTTATATGTCCCGCGATTGCCGAGGAACTTAAAGGTCTTCTAGTGTACTCACAGAACTTTTGTTTACGTCATACATTTAATCTTCTAGATGTGATTTTTAAAGGTATTATGTAAAATACCTTATCATTGATGAAACTAATGACTACAAAACATCGATTTTTTATCGCACAAGGCAGCACGCTCCTAGCCGATTTCGCGCTCGGCAATTTCCGTAAGACAAAGCGGAAGTGACGTGCTGTAGGGAATGGTGAATTTCTGCTTTCGTTGTTAGTTGCATTTAGTAGTTGGTACCGTGCGTTATCCGACCAGTGACAGGCGAGATAGTCTGCAGTGACCATTTGAGAGACGACGATTTTGATACCGTCTATAAAATTAAAGAGTCACTTGGTATTAGGACCATCAGACAACTCCTGCCAAATGCAGTACCAAGCGTGTTTTCTCGCCAGATAACTTGAGTCCGTGAACACCAGATCAACAAAAACCAAGGGTTTACATAAATATTTCTACTGGAATCAAAATTTGAAAATATTTTGTTTTGACTAGTTGGCTTCAACTTGACTGATGATGTTGTGTATCTATTTATATTGACCTCGAGGCACATCAGCACCCGTTTGTTTATATAAATTAGTGAAACCGTAACTTATATCCCGGATATTTCATTGTATTAATAGTAACTATAGACGAGTGACTAACGAGCAAAATAAAAAAAATAGGGGGGTCTATAAAGCTCCAGACAGATTAGGGTCTATAAAATACCAGACGGATTAGGTTCTATAAACCACAAGACGAATTAGGGTATATACAACACCAGATGGATGAGGGTCTGCAAAGCACAAGACGGATTAGGGTCTATAAAGAACCAGACGGATTAGAGTTTATAAAACACCAGACGGATGAAGGTCTATTAAACACCAGTCGCAGAAGATCTATAAAACAGCACATGGATGAGGGTCTATAAAGCACCAGACGGATTAGGGTCTATAAAGCACCAGACGGATTAGATATATAAAACACCAGACGGATTAAAGTTTATAAAGCACCCGACGGATTGGGGTCCATAAAGCACCCAGACAGATGAGGGTCTATAAACACCAGACGGATTAGGGTCTATAAACACCAGACGGATTAGGGTCTATAAATACCAGACGGATTAGGGTCTATAAACACCAGACGGATTAGGGTCTATAAATAACAGGAACAAAAGCAGCATTACGATTTGGCGATACATTCTCTGAACTTAGTGTTCGACCTTAGCTTACTTGATTCTTTTAGTGGGAGTTATATTTTAAATTTCACGACAAAAATTTACATCTTGCGAAAATGTTGCATTATAAGAATCTATAATCAAATATAGTTGTGCTAAAGAAAGCGAGGCGCTGCCCCTAACAATAACTAAACCTCTCTTGTCATCTGACCGAGTAAAGTGGAGTCAGTGTGCTGGCTTTGTATATTTTTTTTAATTCTAGAATCAAAAGCAAATTTATTTCGAATGGACTTGATCGGAAATTTGCAAAGTTAAGATCAAATGGATATAAAGTTTTCGGAAGAAAAAAATGCTACAATGTTTACTTTAGAATATATATATATATATATATATATATATATATATATATATATATATATATATATATATATATACCGCTCCGATGGCCTAGGGGTTAGAGTGTCCGCCTCGGATGCGGGAGGTCGCGGGTTGAACCCCGGCCGAGTCATACCAAAGACTTTAAAAAATGGCACTAACAGCTGCCTCGCTTGACGCTCAGCATTAAGAGGTTAGTGTTAGGACTGGTCGGCCTGGTGTCAGGATAATGTGACTGGGTGGGACATCATGCTACATGTCTGCGGCATGATGCCCCAGTGCTAAAGATCCCTATAAACTGTCACACTGCAGACATGGTAGCGATATGACTGAAAAATTGTTAAAGCTACGTTAAAATCTAAATCACACACACACACGCGCGCGCGCACTTTTTATATATGAAACCATCAATGGTCAGATTACGGTATAATAAGACACGATGATAAGCCCTTATAAGAAGGGAATTATATAGTTTTCAAACCGTGCAAAAGGATTCATCTTAAAAACGCAAAGAAAGAAGGAAGGAAGGAAGGAAGGAACAACCATTAATGCCTATCATCCGCGAAGAGGGTATTGCTTAACATTTAAAATTGCATACATAATAACCATACTAAATGTAGTCAAGTAGAATTTCTGATAAATAGGCAGGTATAGTCCTGACTCCACATGTTCGAGTCTTTAAATGTGTGTGTGTGTGTGTGTATGAGAGAGAGAGAGAGAGAGAGAGAGAGAGAGAGAGAGAGAGAGAGAGACCAACAGGCAAACCAACCAAGACCGAGAAAGAGAACTTGACGCGCTGTAAAATCGATGAATAAATATGGTTGGACTTGCCAGTTGAATGAAACAGCTCCAAATCTATTCGAAATTTTGATACATGCATATTTAATTTACATTACCATTCCTTTAATTAAATTACGCATGTCCATTTTGGGCAACAGAAACCAATCAAAAGTCGTTCGCACGAGTTTAGATTCGAGTTATGAAGTCTGACTTTACATAATCTCGTATTATGGACTTTCGTTTGAACAAGAATATATCTCTTTTGAACGACTGTAAAAGACGTGTGAATGAGCTTCAAGTCGTTTGAACGATTGTTTCAACTAGAATGAAAAACCTTAATAACTCTTTTTAATGACTTTTGATTTCATTCAAACGACTTTTGATCTCATTCAAACGACTTTGAAACTCATTTGAACAAGTTATAACTCATAAAATCTACTTGAAATCTTGTTTAAACATGTTCAGAACTCACGCAAACGGGTTTTCCCACGGATTGAGCATTGTATATTGAAACAAGTATTCACTTGTTCAAACGACTCAATGATTTCAAACGTCGCTCAAACTACATTTAAAGTCATTCGAATGACTTCTAGGCTGGTTCAAACGAGTTCTAAGTTCATTCAAACGAATTGAAAGTCATAATGGAAGCGAAACTAAAGCTCGTTTTGACGTATTTAAAGAGTTCGCTCAAACGAAATCAAAAGTAGTTGAACAGATATTTCTGGAAGTCTTAAATGGACTTATTTATTACATAAGTCTAAACAATAAGCCGCATACACACGTGCATAAAATTCACGGAAATGTGTGTGATGAAATGTTAACGCATCATATGTGAACGAAAATGTACTTGGGTTTCGTTGCCGGGTAAAGCTTAACCCGAGGGCGGTTTATCTTTAACCTTAGCTATTACAACACTGAGATCGTTTTACCCGCCGATGTGCGCGCAACGTGCCTGCAGCTAGAAACCCAACTACTTCGATAGATTTTACTACAAAACGAGTACCAAGAGCCCGGAGTTATATCTGTATAATTACAATACAATGAGTCTTGTCATTCACGGAAGCAACCCCAGCTGTAAAGTTGTGGGGGTTTTTTGTCATGGGTGTCTAGAACTCTGTAGTTTCGTGCGATGCTCAGGCTAATCATGACGTTTGCAAAGGCATTGGTTTACTTGCAGAGGGACCAACGAGTCTGCGGGAATACAGAGATTGGGAGGAGCAGCTGATCAGACCAAATATTCGATCAAAATAAGGCTACAACAAAGTTGGCCACACAAAGCCAGGGAGGCTGAAATGAGGGCGCAGCCTCTTCTTTATAATAACGCTTCAGGAAATTTTGAAAAATGTCAGAAAAAAATGGGTGGTGGTGGTGGTGTTGTTTTTTGTCCGTGATTATAGATTCCAAGGGTCATTTTGTTACATAGTTAATTTTAGTCTATGATTGTAGATTATATTTTAAGATAACTATTACTTGTAGGTAAACATGGTTTTTTTATCTGAGTTTAGGACACTGGTTTTCCATTTCAAATTTCTGATCTACCTAATGTTTGCCATGTCCGTTTCTAAATTTCTAGTAAAAGACCTGGCCTTGTTTGCAGCTTAGAATGTTATGATAATGAACTGTTGACCTTGATCCTGGTCATCTTATTGTGTTTTAGTTTTTCATATTACGGATGTTTACATCCGAATTAGATATTCCTATCTTAACATCTGCAGTGGAACCAGTCTTTTGTTTCACGTAATATTTGCAAGAATTTACATTATTCATTGGAATTACACATTGCTCATTAATACTTCTGGACTTTATTATTATTCTGCGTTTATTGTGAATTCTTATAGAGACATTTGGATTATTTCATTGTGATAGGGTTAGCACATGAACAATTTTCCAGGCTATTGATACATCAGCACATTCAAGATTGCAATTCATTCGGAATACCATTGGATTTTATTCGGAATACTCTATACTTTTGGGACACTTTAGGATTTAATTCACAATCATGTAAGTTCTTTTTCAATTTTCACTTTGTATTCTAAGGAAATAAATTATTTCTTAAAATACTAAACTTGTAGATTTTCGCTCTTTTCTTTTGCTTAGCTTGCAATCGTAGAGACATAACAATATCCAAGTTAGGAGATCCCGTCTATCACTGATATTAATGTATATAATATCAACGAGATTCGTCATCTGATTTCAAGAGTAATGGACAGTCATTTTGGGAACACCGACTGGTAAGCCTAAACTCTCTCTCTCTCTCTCTCTCTCTCTCTCTCTCTCTCTATATATATATATATATATATATATGTGTGTGTGTGTGTGTGTGTGTGTGTGTGTGTGTGTGTGTGTGTATAACTCCTGGACATTCATTGCCGCCAATAATTTATTTTTTTACACAAACACTCACACGTACAGGGGCGCTGATGCTGGGGACAATTATCTGTACTTTCCGTTTACCAACTAAAAGAGACAATTGATTGGATCTGTGGCTCGTGGAAAGGAAGATTGGACTGAATCCTTAAAAAATATTGATATATTGCAGTAGGGTTTCTTAAATGACAGCTTGCACACTTTTCAATAGATAAGTTACAGCATATTCCTCCAGCCAGGAAAACTAATATCCTGAATTTGTCAGCGATAAAGACACAATCTTCTGTCTCACAGAGTACCATTTTTGGACGTTCTGACGAAGTAGGTATTTAAATATAAGAGGAATTAAATTTAGTGAGTCTCTCTGTATATAATACAAACATTTCTACGTACGGTTCATAAGCAGCATTTTGCTATTCCGCAGAAAATCAATTATATACAATTATATATTCAAACCTTACATTTTCCCTGGAGAAAGAGAGAGAGAGAAATGTCGGTAACAGGAAAAGAAGGATATGTATAAGTATAGATAAATAATAACGCAAAATAGGCCTATCTTACATCCTGACTTCAGATTGTGTTGGTTGTATTTATCAGTTTATTCCAGTGTTAGAAACGAATTATATATCTGTGTCTAGTGTAATTATATTTGTCGACTAGTTTGCATATTAGAGCATTTTAATTTTCTAGTTCAATAGTCAGTATTCTCAGTAGGTGTTAAACATGATCATAAAATAAAGATAGAAAGTTTCATACAGACTGAGTTCGAATTTGAACCGGTCCCCGACCTCATTCTCGTATATGCTTATTGCAACCGGTCCCCGACCTCACTCTGGTATATGCTTATTGCAACCGGTCCTCTACCCTCTCGTATATGCTTATTCTCCAATAATAGGAGCTAGTTGGCCCATGGTAGTTAGCAATAACAGGAGTCAGTTGGCCCATGATAGTTAGCAATAACAGGGGCATAAACAAAAATGCCATGTTAGATCGTTTACCCATTCATCAAACACCAACATGTAAATCACATTAATACGGTATGGCTCGTCCAGATCTGTTATTTCATAAAACGCAACAATGAATCAGCTTACACCATTTCTATAAGCGCGATTATGCACGTCCAGTGAAGAAAATGGATAATAATTTCTTCAAAAAACGTGTTTCGCAACAGTAGAACGAATGTGTTTTATGTCATTACAGAACCTATTATGCTTCATGGACACAAACGTGTTTGATA
>JAECUM010012797.1:0-54514 GCA_016617855.1 Megalonaias nervosa | reverse complement strand
TTAAGACTCTCAACACGAGATTACTTGACGACTTGTCATGTGTGAGTTAATGAATAATTGTCTTGCATATAGTTTAATTGCGAACTCCCTTTCTATGACCATAACATTACAGCACATTAATGTGAATAGATGGTTATGCACATACAGAAATTTCCTTCGGAGGAGTTACCAAAATTCATATAGAATGACTTTGTACAGATTCGAGTGAAACTCAAGCGACACGTCATTTCAGCATTTTTAAAGTGTGCCCTCTGAATAATATAAAATGGCTGATTCTCGTGGATATAAGATTCTCGATAGCAAGACTAACACGATAAGTGTGGCACCGCATTACATTTTTGAATGATTAATTTAGACAAACATTCAAAATCTGCCTTTGGAACTACTTAAAAGCATTTAAAGTGACTGTGTATAGGTACATACGGAACGCAACGAACAGCTGCATTCTCAGTGGCATATACGTTTTCATCATTGGTATATGGATACTGTGAGAAGGTTGATTGTTTTTCAATTGTTCAAATGGTCAGACATTGTTCAGGCAAAACCACATTTCTCAAAGGCTTCATCAAACACAAATCACTTTTGTTATGTCGTACCTCCACAAGGCATCGTGTGGTGATACAAAGACTGGCAATAGGTTTATACATTACTGAAAAAAAGTCAAAGAGCAAAACTTCGTTTACAGAAAGTACTCTTCCCGACGACGATGGGATCGTGCCTTACTCATGTCAGACTCATCTCATCATGTTCGATAATATGTTAGAAGAAATAACGCTTGATTTATATGAAAAGGACGTCAACAACGATAGTATCATTTACATTACAGAAACTTAATTTTAACAGACCAAAGCAAATTGCACAATCAGTTTGAATGTTCACGATGTCGTTTGTTTGTTCAAATTTCCGATTGGCAAATTATCAAGTCCAAGTGTTGGCTAAGCAGTGGGAAACACCAAGATAGAATTATTCTTAATGACGCTATTACGTAGTAGCCATATACATATTTACGGATCAGTTATTTGAGATTTCGCGCAGATGTATTTTCAAGATTGTTGCCAAGAAGTCATTCGATTGTAAAACTGTAGCTATACAAACTCAATTCATTTCTTTCCTCTATGAAACATTCAACATTACCTCCTTTCAATCGCATTCTCATTCCAACTTGATTTGTACAATTTGTATTAATTGTCGCTAACAAAATACACAAGTGCGTTCTCATTTGTAAGGAGCCAGATTAAAACAAGTGTTCCGAGGAGTTTATATGACAGCACGATAATAGCTACAAGGAAGTATGTCCATTCATCATCAGTTAGCAACATATTTGTTGACACAATTGACCGATCCTATAATCGATACTTAAAGTACAAAGAAATGTTATTAATTTTATTAGTTTTCATACCAAGAGTCTAGAAGTTAGTTCAAATCATAATGTCTCCTCTCTCAAAAATGAAACAAATTACTCATAGGAAAGTGTGGTACTGTGGTTACAACGCGCTAGTACTCCAGAAACCTTGATCTGTAGTCGCTGTATCGACATCTAATACCATCTCCCCCTCCATTAGTTATGATGACAGCCAAAACTGAATTAAGTCACGTGCTTCCCAATCTGATGAAGAAATAAAAAGCTATCTTAAAATGACTCAGAAATGTCTTTAGCCGTCTTGACATTCTTTTGTGGATATTTCTGGTGCGACCAAACGGAACGCACTCTATAAGATCAAAGTTAATGCAGAACAAGACGTTTACTGGATTTATTCAACCAGTAACCGTTAGTCCAATGACAACAGGGGTTTTCAAAGTCAAGCTGGTACAACGTCCTGACAATCGGATGACACGAGTTCTCATGTACAAGACGTGTTAGACATGTACCACCTCAGTTCCTCTTAACAAGATGTCTGCTCCTGATTGTTCAGAGTCACAGCGTATACAGCATCTTAAGATGTCTCCAAACAATGAAGACAGACATTTCTTCCTTGTTTAGTCAAATATTGAGATTTTATCTGTACCATCATTCACCTTTCAGCGTCTCTAAATTGATTTATGCGAGAACTAATCTCCATGTCACCATTTCCTTTTTTGTCATTATGGATGGAAAAACAGACTACGGTTTAACAATGGACATCAACGTAAACGAACAATTCTTCAAGTATTTTTGATCCCCTATCGAAGTGAATGAAGGGCACAATTTGATGTTTGTGTAGTCTAATGTGGTGGAATATGACGTTATGGAAAACACTGTGGTTCTATTAATGTGAATTAGTCTTTGAAAGTAGATTTTTCTATTTCCAATGGAGATGACCATGATGAAGATAATACGTATCACATTGATTGAGAATTGGTTAAAACCCGTTTTCTTTCTGCCAATAGTTTGAATCTTGACTGAATCATTATCGGTAAAAGATCTGCCCTTCTTTTTGCGACACTCGTCTTAAATCCTGGATGACTCGAGAATTGCATGCTTTATAAGATGCTTCCCATAAGAAAGTTCCAAACATGCGTTGACGAAAGCAGGGTAAATGTATTGGTCCAGACCGATAAAGAGCTCTAGAGACCTCGAGACACGGCTAAATATTTACTGCATACTCCTGTCAAAACCACAGTCATCCAAAATGCCACAGCAAAAACAAGGCAGAGCTAGCCATCAAACTCCCTTCAGACCTGATACATATGACCAGAAAAAAATAAGAAATATATACTGGATGAGAATTGAATATTTTGGATTACTAAAAATATCAAAATGAGATCCTTGCGAATGCCCCGAAAAGATTAATATGTTTGCCATGATGATGATTGCAAGAATCCCAGTAGGTAGAATTTCATCCTCTGTCATCTCTGACCACAACACCTTACATCGACTTTGAAATCAAGGACAAACTGAAGATAAAATTGATCTGAATTACTTCTACTTTTAAAGTAAACGTCCTCGAAAGCAACAACACCAATCCCAGCATCGATGCCAGAGTTTCTCCAGGCAACAACTGTATACATTTATTTTGTTCATTTATGTTAAATTGTTCCTGAACAGCAGACTTGTCACCAGCTGCATGATCGCTTACTCTTACCATGCTTACTTAGATAATCTCTTGGCTTTAAGAAGAAACAAAGCCTAGAGTATGCATCTGAATGCATCTTTGATGTGGCAATCTAAGACGTTGAGCGATATAGAGTTGACAAAGGCTGACGACACTCGTAATGTAGGATGTAATAACCGTCAAAAGAAAATCAAGTAACATGGTAACATGGTAATATAGAAAAGACTGATTGTTGCTTATACTTGGAAATATGGTTCCAAGACAAGTATCTGTTGAGTGGCAGGAATGTAAATGTGGGACTGAATCAAAGAAGCACAATTTTCCATTTTATGGCCAGTCCTAAAGAGCACAAAACCAACGTTGAAGCAGCAATATTCTATGTGGAACGCGAGGAACTCTTACCTAAATAGTACAGTAGAGCAGTCAAGCCCTGACCTGACCAAAAACATGGCCAGTATTATCCCATACGACAAGTAAAGTTCGACACTGTCCCCAGTGTCTCAAGACTAGAAGATAATGCCTTCAAGGTTGAACGAATAACAGATTTGTTTGAAAGCATTATTACCGATGCGTTCATCAACTGAACTGTTGATTAAATGTTTTCCGGTTCCAACATGTTAACGTTTCTAAGATAGAAATAATTAGAGATTGCCAGGTGCAATATACAAGATCTCTTGAACCTAATTATACCCAGATTAAACTTGACTCTGAAGTCACGGGATAGTTTCAGACTAGCAGCATCCATGGCATTTCATACTAAGATTATGCCAGAAGGTATTGCATGTACGGATTTGATTTCGCTCCAGACTACCATCTCCACTGGAGACATCTGCAGACTGGAGAATCTCCCTCTGTTCTGGATGTGAAAGAACCTGATACAGAATGTAATGGAAGACGGGGCGGACAAGATTAAAAGATCATGAAAGGAAGAGAAAACTCTGAAGAAAGAAGAGCAGCAGCGGCGACAGTCGACATGGTGGGAAAGGGTTCTGCAAAACTGAAGCAGAGTGAAATAAAGCAGGACGATTTGATGCTTGACTGTGTGGCAGTATATAAGTAAGATGCTATGTTTGTGTGACAGAATTCATGCCCCTTTTTTCTTTCATCCAACATTGGGTCTGTAGTTGGGGTTGAGGTATGGAATTTATATTTTTGTTTATAAGAATTGCAGCGGTCGTTATAGTGTGGTACGGTTTTAAGTTTGTTTACAGGGTTTGATTTTCATTTACCCACTTACTTTACAACTTTATAGTTACCTCTGTTAGTAAGTACAGGTACAAGTAAGTAGGTTCTGGTCTTGTTGAGTCGGTATATGTGCTGTTTAGTAAGACATTGTGTTGATCAATAACTATGAGTGATGGTCAGTAGGAAAGGATGTAGTCCGTACTGTGTCAGTGTTTTACACTTGTCCTTTCCCATTTTCCATAGAATACCCCTCCCTATTCAACCAATAGAGGTGTTTCACAGACCAGTTTCCTTTGTACCCATAATGTCATTTTTGTACCCGAAACAAAAATTGTAAGTGTTCTTCGGGGAAATATAATTCTAATTTCAAGGTCAATTTTCCTTTTACTGAAAATATCATCTCATGTTAAATATATATGGATATTTGTAACATTTGCATTACCTTGTACCTATACCGGCAAGCCAATATTAAACATATGGCTTAATGTTAAACTAGCAGTGTTCCCATGCAAGCCCCTGAACAAATGGCGGCCAGATCTTAATTTCTCGTGCACCTATACCGGCCAATTGGAACCCACTGTAGTCTCTATAATTATTGTCATTATCAGCATACCACTCATTCGCTGATGCTCTGTAGTTACTATCATCCAATGATTACACACAAATAATGTTATACACTTTAACGTACTAAAATGCCTTGCATATACTGTAAAATCAGATCTTTTTATCGGTGTCCATTTTCATGGTCTTGCGTAAAATTACATTTTCTTTGAATTTATATTCGAGTATTGGGAAATGGGTTCAATTGTTTCTATAAAGGGGCTGTAGATTGATTCATATTTTGTAGCAACCACGAAATAAATAAAGATTGATAGCAATTGAATACTTGCGAAACCACAGTATATCTGCTGATAAATGCCAATCTTTCAAGTCCCTTGCGGTCTACTATAAATAATATCTGACTTTTTCCAGTAATGAATAATCCATTTACGAAAAAGCAACCAAGTTAGAGATATCACTGAAAACTCCGATAAGTTTATCTTCTAATATGGAGGAAGGATGAATTCACATTAAGCCTGAATGAACAATGGTTATTTCCAGTCAAATGTTACGAAAATTGATTATTTAAAACCTAGTTCCTTGTTTGATTTGTATGTTGGAGTTTGTTTGACACATAACACAATAAATGGCCTATTAGATAAAGGTCTCGGAAACACAAACTTTGCCTTGCTGTTAATCAAGTCACATCTTGATGTTATTAAAATAGGTTGGAATAAGTGTTGTACATAATATTCCCAACAGGAGAATAACTTTACTCATAATGTCATGAAGCTCTGCATCACATAAATGACTATTTGTCACAATTTTAAATTTAATAATAATTATTTCGGGGAAATGTGATGCTACCATTCAATCAAACTCGTTAACTACTCAAGTAATTTTTTTTTTATCTTACAGTTTCATAAATGCTTAAATAAAACAACTGATGGCTTTATCAAACATTTGAAGTTTTTAATGTAAGATGGTCAGAAATCATCGGCACATCTTAAACAGACCCAAATTAAGTCTCTCTCTCTCTCTCTCTCTCTCTCTCTCTCTCTCTCTCTCTCTCTCTCTCAAACTCTCTCTCTCTCAAACTCTGCGTCTATTCCTTACAAAATAAAACACAAGTCGATCAAAGCAATATAATAAATGTTTGCGAAATAGTGGATGAGTTTTCTCCCTTGTGACGTATCTGTTGTCTGATTTCAATTGATCTTTTGTATTACCAGAAAGTAAAAGTTGACAACAGATACAACTCTTGAAAATGTATTATCTTTCATTAATTGTCACAAGCAGTGACTTCAATTTACTATTCCATATGATAGTTCATATAAGACTAACTCCTATAGTGAATTTTTATTTTTTTTTTTTTTTTTTTTTTATATTTTTACGATTTAAAACTTGTCTAAACAATTTATCAAGATGTATTACTTGAGGGATACAATATTTAATTGTCAATACTGATTATCGGCTGCTGTAGAGTTCATTCTAATAGCGGTTTTTCCGTTATGGCGTACTTATTCGTGAAAACAAATTCGCTAGGAGACCGTGAGATGCACAAATTTGTTACAATTAATATGCATCCGTAATGTAAAACAGATACTTTTATTCTCAACCGTAGAATAAATTCTTTGATATGCCATAAGTTCCAATTCAAATATATTAATAGACACTGACTACACGATCTTGCAATGTTCGAAAAACTTCTTTTCGTGATTCTTATTCATGATCATCAACTTTACAGGGCGTACGAACCTCTGATATTTACTCGTATAAGTCTGGCTTAGAATCTAGACCACAGACTGTCTAGACAAAAAAAAAATTCTAATCAGTGTATATCGACAGTTCTTATAAAAGGGTTCTCTTTCTTCTAGTACAATACTTTAAGATCTAGTTTTCCCAGTCAATGCTTGTCTTAACGTTTGCAATATTGAGCAAATTATGAAATATTTATTTCCGTAAGAAACCGTCACAAACACGTGTAATATTTCTAAATAGACTTTAATATTAAAGTAGTTGGTTTTGTCTCAAAAACAATTTTCAGAAACTGAAACATCTTTATCTTAATACTATATGTTGAGATCCAAATTTCCTGGCCAATAATTGCGGCAGGTGTCGTATTCGAGTAATAATTAAAATATTTATTTACACAGGTACTATTACAGACATTCAATCTTCGATTGCAAGGGTTGAAAACTATATTTTGGTGATTCACATTGCTTGGAAGATAAAATGCTCTGCTCTTATTTCCTCTTTCTTAGTGTCAGCTGTTTCTAGTTATTGCGCTATTGTAACTGAAGATATTATAATATTTGCTTATGAAGGCAATAGATTTTGGTTCGTCGACTTAAACATATTTCATTGCCAAATCACAAATGTATGGCAATGGGGTTGAGCACAAGTTCTGCCAACATAGGTTTGTCATTGCCCGATATTTCATAAGCACACAAACATAATATTGCATATGTTTCAAAACAAATTAATCTAACTCATTATTATGTTGCAAACTCAGTTATTGAATAAATGTGAAATATCGTTACATTGGTGGGTACCTAGACACATATGTCTACATGCATTCATGCGTAAAATATACATTTATATATATACACACACAGACATATTACACAAATATGCTTATGCGTGCATACATTCTCGCAAACATAATTATCGCTCTAAATTATATCAAGATGCACGTGTTTTCCTAAAGGTGACGATGTTACGTAGCAAATTTATCGGTAATGTTATGCAAAACCAAATACGGTCGATTGTGTGATTTCCTCTTTGTCCTATTCCTATCCGTGCATAGGTGATATCTACGTTTTGTTAATATATATAAGGAAATATTTAACGAGTGAAATATTGTATCTTCATGAGTGGCGAAGTTATGAGTGACAATACAAAATATTTACACCTCATTTATATCTACTCGAAAAGCTCAGATTTCGTTTTCATTATATATTTTTAAGGCAAACACCTTTGATTTGCACAGATTTGTTTCTCAATTATGTGTTGATGCGATGAATGGCTGTATTGCTGCATAGATAAAAAGAAGTTAGGAAATTTTACAATAATTTTACGACATGATTTTTTACAAAGTTAGATTGTACATAAAATATTTCAAACTGTGCATTTTTATTTCAAATCATTTACTGCTTTTCATACAACAGTAAAGAGATATGTATTTTAGTTATCGCTTGTATTGCTCGGATCGATGCAGCAAACATTGTGTAATACTTTAGAAACACGGCAGAACGGCCCAACAGAATTTAGAACGTACAATTATTAAACAACAAACTTTGATGACGGTGATATTAATTGTAAAGATTTCGGTTGATCTATTTGATTTGTTATGCAAGCAGACGTGACGCTTTTGTGTTGACAATCATCCCGTTTATTTCGGTATCATATGCTGTACCCATATTTTGATTGTCACTTAATTTCTGTTTGCAATGCATACTAATCAAAGTCGATTCTTCAGAGTTTTCAGACACGGTTATCTTTTCAACGATATTTAAAATCGCTACATAAACGACATTGCTATATATGCAATCAAGAGGTTTGTTTTACAAATGTGTACCGTCTGTCGCTGAGTGTAATATGTATAAAAAAACTTTATCAGTGACAAACAATATCGAATAGCAACAGGTTATGTAAGTTTAATCATTGGCAATTTGCTTGATGTTTGCAGGAAAATAATTATAAAAATGTAATACATGATGCATTATTTTGTTGTTTGGTTTTCATATTTAGGCTTTCTGAATATCGTAATCACATTAATAACAGAGCTCGATACCACAGGGTGAAGAGTAGTGACACAGTTTAAGACCTCTTCATCGAGAGAGAGAGAGAGAGAGAGAGAGAGAGAGAGAGAGAGAGAGAGAGAGAGAGAGAGAGAGAGAGAGAGAGTCCTAGCACAAGTGGCAGCACAAGAGGGCGTGTTTATTCCGAGTAGGTCATATCTGCTGATAAATTAATATATCAGTCAAATCTTTTGATGAAAAATATTAATGAATCAGATCCGTGCTATATCGTTTGTAATTATATGTCGATCAACTATGTTCTAATCCTCTATTTTCGGGAACAGTAATATTTTTATATTCGTTGAACTATGTACGTATAGTCTAGTTTATTGGAGGTGTAAGTTAGATTGCAATCTATGATTCAATTATTCGATTATCATCAATGTGGATTAGAAATAATCATCTCTTTCAGATCCGTGTGTTATATGTCTTCATGAGATCTGGTTCCAGCAGTTTGTATCTTGTTACACTAATGCATGTTTAAAATTTCAATTAAAAAAGCACAATCTTTGTTTTTGCTCAATACATGTCTGCACGTTTTGCTTATTCAGTAACTTTATTTTAGTTTGTGTCAGCTCAAACAATAACAAGATGCTATATGTGAATCTATGACACTTGCGTGTGTGTGATTTGCATTTTGACGTAGCTTTAATAATTTTTCCGTCATATCGCTACGATGTATGCAGTTTGGAATTTTATAGTGATGTCTAGCACTGGGGCTTCATGCCACAGACATGAAGCATTATGTCCCATACAGTCACATTATCCTGACACCAGGCCGACCAGTCCTAACACAAACCTCTTAATGCCAAGCGCCTAGCGAGACAGCTGTTTGTATCATTTTTATAAGTCTTTGGTATGACTCGGCCCGGGTTCGAATCAGCAAAATCCCGCATCCAAGGCGGACTCTCTAACCATTAGGCCACCGCACTGGTCCTATGACACTTGTTGTTCTTAGATCTTGATGTTGGCAAGATTGTATTCCACATCTTGTACTCAATATCTTTCTGCTTTTGGCACCGTCCACATGATTCTGATTTAGCAAAGAAATATTTCTCGAACGTCTTCCTGGATTATATGAAGAAATCAATATAGACTTTAAGACAATCCAGTTTGGCACTATTTTATCATTTTCGAACTTTGCGTATCTTAAAATTGACTGCTGTATATATCTCATATTTTGATATGATTGATGACCAAAAAACCAATTGTATTATTGTCGTACTTGGTACATCAAGACAACGACCCAATACATTAGAATGCTCATTTTTGCAAGGAAAAACTATACACTTCTTTCCAAATATCGAAATCAGTGAGTACTTAAAAATTAAGTCCTCGCGAGACACAGTTGTTCAGAAAGCTGTCGATAAAGGTTAGTGGCTTGAGTAAGAATCGAATGTTCCGAATGAATTTCAGATTATTCAATGTACTGGTCTCCCAACGGTGTTGCTGTATCAAAGTCGCATTGTCCAGAACCCCTTTAAATAATTCAAAATATTCCCTTGACAATATTTAGTCCAATAAGCACATTGTAATTCAAAATGAATAATGCAAACAAATGTTCCCTCTCAAATGTTATCTAAACACAACATTAAATACGTCTGGAGACTGTTGTTACAGTATGAACACAAAATATAGGAATTAAATATTGTTCAGCTACACGAATATATACAAGCATATAGTGTGAGATGTCAATATGCTACTGCTAGATACGGGTAAAAGAACCCATCTGACTTAACCCATCAAATGCAAACTAACTTAGTTCTTCTTCGAACCCACCTAACCACACCAGCCAATGAAAAATTGCCCCAAAGTTGTCAACAGGGTTTATTATTAATATTATTACCTTTACAGATCGTTAAGACCTTCGTCACAATGTTGATAGAACCTATGCAATCTACACTCTTCATATACAAAAATAGAATTTTATAACGATGTAAAAAAATTTAACTATCCAAAATCTTTACTATAGATGATGATTACAACTTACAGCCATAAACAGAAATTACACGTAGTATAGATGCAGTCGCCAAGAGTTATAAAAATACAGAAATACGTAACAGATGGCATGAAACATTTTAATGTTCAGCATCTTGGAGATCTTAATGATTAAAACGTACTGAACATGCATTAATGCATTGCGACATCTGTAAGAACCTTGCTTAAAATCCTAGGTAGAATTCAATGAAAATAAAATAAGAAAAGTGAACAATGATTTAGATAAAGACTTTCAAACTGACAAACAACTCTGTATTTGGTAAAAGGAGAGTACGATCAGAAGAGAGCAAAATATGTGAATCGGTACAAATGGGAAATACTTTTCTCTTCAATATCAATAACTTTTAATACACCAATTATTGACGATAACTTAGCACTAATCAGCAAAATCACATTGCAAAACCATTTACGAAGGATTTAGAGAATTAGAATTAAGCATGTGCTTGATGTATCAATTGTACTGCATAAGGATGAAAAACAAAAACAAAAGTTGAATGAGGCCGCTTAAGACTGATAGATATTTTGTATGTGTCAGTGATAAGGCAGGAAACATGTACTAAAGAATTGAATGCATTTATTTTCTATTGTTTCATCAATGTGTGAAGGATTTATATAATTACAGCATCTTTCTCGCTTTTATTGCCTATATCCTTTTTAATAACGCGAATTTCCTATATTTAGATATAATGGCTTATTTGGAACCGTTATAAATTATTCGAAGTAATTCTGGACAATGCCGTCTAGGCAACGTCACTATTTTTGATTTAGATAAAGACTTTAAAACTGACAAACATAAACAAAAATTACATTTCTGGTATAGAAATTTATGAGGAACTTTTCATTCATTTAGGACTTTTGTATACCGTTATAAATGCTAGTTTAGATTCACTTTATAATACTGTAAGTTCCTATCACATTTTTCATCTATAACAGATAATTAAATTATTTGTTGAGTTTTATAAAACTTACTGGTTTAGCTTCTTTATGTTACTTAAATTTGAGACGATAGAGTCGTAACACGCAAAAGATATGCAAGTGGTATTTAGGAAATTCAGAATGAAATGTGTCTTGCAGTTTTACGCTCTGCTTATAGTCATTTTCTTGATATATTTCTTTGTTCGTGTTAACCACCTAAGAACTGAATACTCCGTTTGGTATTTAGTATTTGTTATTTACAATATCGTCTAATGTCCGGAGATATTCTCTTTCTCTCTTGACAATTCGGGGTCGGAAATATTTATGGATTATACCTTAAACCGAACTGATTTCCGTCATTCATTAATTCATATATTAAATAGGTAATTTCATTTGGTTTGACCTAAATATAATCTCTGCCTTTATCAAGAATATTCAGAACAAAATTTGCCTTGGTCATGTTCGTGTCTTTGTGGCAATATCTGAGCTGGCAAAGTATTCTAAGGTATTCATTCACAAAAATATAACAATAAACCTCGTCAGTGACCAACATTTTTTTCTTTATTTTTATGACTTTAACATCTAACTGAAACAGAACTCCGCAGCCATGTGTGTTTATCTAGAATACCAAGTATATATTGTGTTATTATTTTTATGACGTACACGTGTTCATTTAGTAATGAAGTCAATAAACATTACTATCATATGGTCGTCTTAACAAGTCAAATAGGAGAAAACCTCCAAAATTTATGAATGTCGCTATAGTGAAATGAACGATAGCGTCAAGTTTCATAACTAGTATGAATATGTAATAGCACTATTACCGGAAATATTGCCATTGCAAAACTATGGTTTTCGAATACAGCTCGACAATTGTTTCTTTTTTCCTTTGATGAACTTGCAATTGAATGAAATTTGTAATTTGGCATTGGTTGACCTGGTGTTTGTTTCTTTTACTGATGGTATAAGCATAGCACCAATCATGATTAGAAAGTAGATACCAGTGTCGCCGTAGGCGTCACTGTATCTACTTTACGTTCAGCAAGTGTGCCAATTACCATTTTCGGATGACGAATAAGGCACAATTTGTACGCTATTTGATATAGTATCTCCTGCAACTACGAGCATTACTGAAACTAATACGTTGTTTTTACTATCATTTAACAATGTTGTTCTCTTTGTTGAAGTTGCTAAATTGCCATGTATTATCTGAATATATGAATATTGGACAGCATTACCATATTTCAGGGGCCCCGAGTGGCCGAGTGGTCTAAAGTGTTCTCCGTTACGGATCACTGCCATCTCACCTCTGTCTGCGTGGGTTCGAGTCTCGGATTCAGCCAATGTGGGTATGTGAGAAAGCTTGCCAGTAGCTTCTCGTGGGTCGGTGGTTCTTTCCGGGGTTTTTCCGGGTTCTTCCTCCACCATTAATACTGGCCGCCATGTATAGCCTATCACGTGCTGAAAAATGGCGTTAAACCCTACAACAACAACAACCATATTTCATGGTAGGAACATCATCATCGTCCATCTTCTATACATAACGTTTTGCACATTTTATATGAATTTCTTTTATTTTTCTTTATCTTTATACTCCTAAGATATTCTGCCATAATGTTACAGATTGTCAATCATATTTGGTATCCTTTCGTTTTGCATTAACTTTTAACACACTCTTATCTCGTCCAGTCTAGTAAACTAATACGCTTTTAACTGTTGAGAGTGTGACATTGTTGCCATTATTTTAAAAACCTGTGATATTTACATCAATTCTCTGGAAACTGTTAAATTCAATGTAATATAGGTTTGTGACATAATATATGATACGAAGTAATTCCAAGTGTAATTATGTGTTAGCCAATTGTCTTCATTATTTTAATTGCCTAGTAATTTTTATAAAGTTATTTTAATAACACCCACGGGTCGGATTGGTCCATTAATTTTTAAAATAGGGTATATAACGAGTTTTCAATGCATTTATTTATATGTGAGAAAGGTATGCAAAATAAATCGTACTATTTAATTTAATTATGCTCTAGAATTGCATGATATTTGATCAATAACTAAAACGAACGTTGGGTCGTTTCGCTAAAGGGACGAAATTTCTCAAAGAAAATAATCCTTCAAGATTATATTCGATTAGGTGTCGATACTTCAGCTCAGACTCATAGACCTTTCCGGAAATTATGTGGCACAGCAATAAAGCACTTAATTCATAGCTTCGACATATGGAAAGAATTCAATAATAACAGCTTGAAACCGAATTGCCATCTGTATGTATCAAACCCTCTCAGTGCATATTTTAAAATATGGTCGAGTGTTCAAAACGATATTATACGCTCAAACAATGTTTATTTTATTTAAAACAGATATCAATATTTTTGAAGGTGCATGAAAGTTTTTATTTTCGAGCAACTTTTGAGCTAACTAACGTGCCAGTATTGACATAATATCAAATTGCTGTATGTACATTTACATGTATATATTTCTAATATGATTTATGTTTTGTTTTTTTTTTCTTGTGGTATTTTTTCTCTCAATCATAACGTTTCGCAAATTCTTGAAATTGAATAACGGCATGTTACCCTATTAATCCAAGGTATATCAAGTTAGGTTGCTAAGATATGGTACACTCTTTCTAAGGGATAATCTTGCCGAGAGACTAGGATCTCTTCACTCAATTTCTGCAAACAGTAACCTAGAAAACATGACAATTCTGCTAAACGGTAAAATAAAGTCATCTAGTGCAATCTGTCCAGCTATTAACCCTCAACGAATGCATTTAATTAGGCCTCCCTGACAATATTAAGGAAATATACGTCGTACGATCGAACTTTGACAGACGCTAGAAATGAACACTATCATACAAAAGGAGGTGAAATTCAGTACAAACCAGTGGAACCGCAGTAATCTTGTTCATTATCGGGCTTATGTAAATTTAGTTCAGTTGGTAAACTTGACCGGTGGTGTCTGTAATGAAATAGTGTAAAATGATGAGCTTGCTTTCCGGAGACCACTTTTAGAATTGGAATCTTATTGCTTTATATATGGACTTAAGATGATATGTAGCAATGCAGAACACAAACCCAAAACCTACTGTAACACACTCTTGGCTATTCACGGACTGTCCTCACCACATGTAGACAACTACAGCTATTCTTTCGCATTGGTTTTACATAAGCTTATCTTTACAAACGTGACTATCTACCCTGTCATTTTTTGTGTTGTTAGTGCTATCGCTATTCCGAATTAAGGCGATTATACTGCAGCGCTCATTGTTAATACGTCTCATTTCTGTAAACGGTATATATAGCGAGAAAGGGAAATGTAACACAGCATATAGCATTTTTACAGTAACATGTAAATAGAAGCAATATTCTACATTTCGAAGTAAAGTATACTAAATAAGCTATCCCTTCCAGAGATTTTCAGGAGTATTTCAATAATATAAAAGCTTTGATAATTGCACAGGGTATCGTTGTATTGTTTTGATGAAAACACTACAACTAAAGAAGTGATACATTGAGAAGACTATCCTTTATATGCCAATACAATGCCCACTTAAATCCGACTTAAAGATACGCCATTATCTATGATACTGTGTGGTGTATAAAAAAGGACCATGAACATACCATATTTATTTCTACTTCGTCATAAATGACTTCTAGATGGGACTGAATCACTATCACACATGGAAACACTGCAGAGAATAATGGAACACATTCACATGTACATGCTCTGCAGGCGTTCGCATGGAAACTTTGAAATGATTTAACAGCACAGCTGGAGTAATTCACCAATGGCATGGACTAAGAAAGCATACCTTTTTTGGTTGTATTTTACATGTTACAAAATGATCAGAAAACTAATGCTTATTTGTATGCTTCCGACTGATACATAACTTTCAATTTGCGAGGAAGTATCATTTTATTGATTGTAATTTTATAAATATTAAATTTCCTTCTTTTATGTGGCATATTAAAATCGTTGTATTCAGCAGACACCCGTTACAAGTTGACAATGTTATTTAAGCACAATGAGAACATTAACAACCATTATAACCACGGGTATTTGGGAGAGAGATTAATTCAGTGTCATAATATGCAGGTAATTCATTAAAACTATTTGACTAAATATATACAAAGTAATATCATTTTTACCTCCAGGCAAATATTTGCAACACGTACAAGCCAATTTACTTCCGCTCGTACACTAAGGACTAATTTCGTCTGAATGCATGACATTCAGATCAAAATATTTAATCCCATTGTACGTGTCAGATATTACAATGAGGAGATGAAGTACAGCAAGTTCTCAGTGGGATCCATTCCAATTAACATGACATCTTGGAAGTCAAATGCTGCTAAAATCTTTGGTCGAAGGTTTCTGCTTCTTCGCAGCACTTTCATTATTCTGACACTTTAATGATTCTACTGGTTGCCCCGTCACCTAAATGACAAGGTTTATAAGATTTAAGTCTATATGGGTTTCCTTTAAAAGATTTAAAATTATATTTTGTAATTAGATGCATTGAGTATACTTAAACAGTTACTTGTAATATTGAATTTAAACAGCTTTGACAGTTTCATTAACCCCTACTGTGACAAAGGAAACCGTAAGTATAGCCACAATGTCTATCGAGTAATCAAATATCATATCCTAAAATGATCTCCTTAATAGTGCTAATATTTTATTTATTTTCATTTTGTTTCCTCATATTGTTCGAAGCAAAGTTCTTTTGCACGTTATAATGTTCGTGAAATGAAATCAAACTGTAATGCCATTTCATGTAAGAAAGTGTAAATATGATTCTTCTATTAAATTAAATATTTTGCACTGGTAATAAATGTACTTTATAATTAATACAGCTGTGCCATTATTATTAGCGTGTGTATTGCGTGCTCAGCCATTTAACAACGTGATCATCAGCAGCATGCAGAGCCTGTAGTCCACCGGGGAACTTTGTCAGTGGACAGTTGTTCACAATGTGTGACATGGTCTGAAGAACTCCGCAACAACAGGAAGAGTTAGTGGCCTGGCACCATCGGAAAAGGTTGACTGCACAACGACCCTGTCCTGTCCGAAAATGGTTCAGTGTGGTCCACAGATGACGTGAATGATGAAGCCAGGACGGCAGACAGATGGCTCAGCTACGAGGGAGTGGTTTACAACATCTGTTGAAGAGGACTCAACACTCCATGCCGAAATAGCTGTCATATCCTCCTGCAACGGACCTAACCAGACTGGGCGTCTCGAAGTCAAGATGACTGCTGGATATGACGTCATGTCCATATGCAGTGGAAGGTTCACACTGGTATAGACCTTAGCCAACATTTTTGTGGTTGCTTCCTGGCGACACAGATGTGGAAGAAGAATATTGCTGAGTACTGGCAGCCATGATAAAGGAGTAGGACTTAGTGTTCCAGACATTATGCGCATTGTTGTGTTGAGATTAACATCAATTAACTTAGTGTGGGATGATCAAGCCTAGACAGGAGCGCCATTCTCGGCTGTCGAATAACAGAGGGCCAGTGCTGATGTCTTGAGTGTTTGAGCACTAGCGTCCCAGGTTGAGCTAGCCAGTTTGCGGAGTAGGTTGTTTCGAGTGCCATGTTTTGCTGCAGTTTTCTTCAGATGGTTGTAGAATGTCAGTGATCTGTCTAGAGTCACACCAAGGTATGTTGCTGCCGGGTCTTGTTTTATTTGGTGCCCATTGAGGAGGATGCAAAGCTCACGGTTTGCATTTGCATTGTTAAGGTGGAAGACACTGGAGACTGTCTTTGTTGCGCTTAGCTGTAGACGCCATTTCTTGAAGGCGTCCGTCATATCCTCCAGGTCCTTGTTTAGTACCCCCACAAGCTCAGCAAATGAGCGACTTTGGGTCCCGAGAGCAATGTCATCTGCATACATGAACGTACGCGACTGCGTTACAGGTGAGTCACTGATATAGACATTGAACAAACTTGGCGAAAGAACAGGCCAATGTGGGAGTCCATTTGTCTGACGCCTCCACGAGTTACAGCACTAGCTGATGTGCACTCTGAAGCGCCTGTTGCGAAAGAACAGTTCAATAGTCCCAACTATCCAGCGCAGCAACGCTCTAGACATTTTCAACAGCATCCCTGCATACCAGACCGTGTCATATATTGCTGTTAGATCCAGAAAAACAACTCCAGTTTTATGGTTCCTCTGAAACCCGTTTTCAACAAATGTAGTCAAGGACTTGATGGCAAGTGCTACGGCCATGCCTGAAGCCTGCCTGCTCAACTGTTATGGTATTCTCCAAGTCAGGACCAATTCTTTGGAGAATCAGGCGCTCCAGTACCTTAAAACAGACTGAAAGCAAGGAGATCGGCCGGTAACTCGCCCCATTGTTGGGATCTTTGCCAGGCTTTGGTATCGCAATAATCTTTGCCTGGTGCCACAAAGTCGGCATGCACTTTTGCCTAGCAACCCAGATGTAAAAAGCAGCAAGCCATTCATTTGCCTTCGGGCCAAGATGTTTCAGAAGCTCAGGCAGGATGTTGTCATAATCTGCTGATTTACCTGATTTGATGCTTTCAAGTTATGTCGTTCTAAATGCCTCTGGAGTATTTTGATCTAGTTCATCTGACTTCCGACGCCGGCAGTATTGTCACCACTCATCTCGTACTTGACGTCGGTGCTGTTTCTCCATGGGTGCTTTTGCCACTTGTAATACGTGGCTAGCTACAGCATATGGCTTGCCAACAGGGTGAGCTCAAACTGGTGGTTGCTGAGCGGTGCCAAGTATTCGAATCAAGCTCAAGCATTTCCTGCAGTAGCTCGTAAAGTTGAGTGATCCTGTAGTTTCCTCCTAGCGAGTGCGCCTGGCAGTGTCCAGGGAATCGATCAGGTGATCTGCTATGTCTAGGTCTCCAGATGCTTCATATTCCTTGAGAAGATCCTGTCGTTCTTCATCCAAACAAGGTGTATAGACTGGACGACGACCACGAGGGACAGACTGAGTAGCTGCCTTGAATATGGCTCTTTGGAAGGGTGATAGGATTCCATGATTGAGATGCAGCGAGATGGTAAAGTGACTATGCTACGCTCCAGTATGTCAGCATACTTCGTCCAATCTGCTTTGCAGAAGTTCCTGCGCCGTTGTTAAGAGCTGTGTATAGCCGGCAGCTGAAGTCCCATATGGTTAGGTATTGGTCTGTGCTGAGTGTGTGGGAAGTCATCTAGAACAGTTTGGCTTACCGGCTGAGGATGGTCACCAATGGAGCCGACACAGCTGTGCTTACAGAAACTCACTGCGTAAGTGGAATGCACCATCCACAAAATAATTTATTATTCAAAAACAAGACGTAACTTTTACAAGAGAAAAATGAGAATAAGTGTGACAGTATCGTCATAAATGTTTTCTAATCCAATCAAATCGCATTAATTATAGTATCAGTACCGTCTTAATATTTCCTGCGATTAGATGCTTGTACTGTTGCTGAAACGACTGATACAACCATTTATATTGCTACCAATAACTAGACTACTGAGTGAAATTCGTCGACATGCAGCTCCAAAATATCCATATCCTTGTATATATTAATATAATTTTAACTTATAAAAAATTATTAAGCGGATACCAGTGAACAAATAAATATTTATGGACATCAATCGACGAAGATTGAGAAATACGTTAACTGTAAAAAATGAATGTGTATGTTCCTATCATAGATTCAAAGGAGATCCGTTTCATAAACAACTTCTTTAGAAATCAAGCTCTAATTCTTGGGAGATCTATCACATGTTATGGATCGTATGACGCTTGATACGGTTTGCAAAACGAATTTTAAAATGATATGACGTCGTGCTTTCATTAAGTGAGATAAGCCACTCCACTGATGTCTGCTGACATGATTTTAATGATCTTATTTAAGTTTCTGATAGAATGTTCGTTTTAGTGATCACATTTTAGAAAAGTTTTAGATGCGAAAATATCATTGTAGTTTAACATGTACAAAGTTGGACGGAGGCCACTTCTCTCGCTAACAGCAATCGTTGGACCTCTGCATCGATGTCTGCTGAAATATGATTTTAGTGATCTCCTTTAAGTTTACAACAGAGGTCTGATTGAAGGAGATTAACCTGCCAATGGAATTTCCAACGAGTATCATGCTACCGTTAAAATCACTATCACGCAAAACGTACCTGTCCGTTGAGAAGGGTCTATGAAACTCAAGAGTGAGGGTGACAAGCAACAGTAAATAAATAGTTGCAGGTATGAACCTGCGCACAATTTCATGTACAAATACCGCAATATAAATATGGCCAACTAAAGTAGTATATCTAATTAATATAAACTTGACATTTGTTACATTGTGCAACCAATACGTTATTTTAAGCACTTTATAGAACTAAATTATTCTTCCAACGTTTATTTCAGATTCGTTTCTTGGCGTCATGGTGCAGTATTCAATTGAGTGTACCGTAAAGGTTATAAGACAGATAGGCCATTTCTTTAAAAATGACGGATCAATAGCTTCTCCTAAGAAATATATTAGCAATAAATAGCTCCTTACAAGAATAAACTATCGATATGAGGTAATATAATTGTTAATAGAAAAAGCCACTTACCCCGTTTCCACTAACCCTCAAAGTCCACACTGTTATTTCTATTTGCATCTATGATTGGTACAGGTTTGTATTACTGTTTGCAAAATAAATATTAATTTAAAACTTAATATTCTTTGGCATATGTAAATATTATAGTGCGCCTATAGATAATAGAAGACATTGCAAATATTTGCTTTTCGGAAAAAATAGGATTAATACAGAGAACATACAAAACGGACTTGTATTTAATTGAAAACATAGAATTTACATGTGCGTTGTAATAGTCAATCAGAGAACGTGAAATCTTTGTTAAACGTTTCTATTTTTATTTCATTACAATCCACTGAATCAGTTATAAACAAAACCATATTTGCCATTCCGATCTCCTTTCAATAAATGATACAAAGGACTAGAAAGAAACAATTTGCAAAACACATGTCTTTCATATTAGACTGGAGCGTTACACATATATATGCAATATCATATGCAGTATTTTCACCAAATAGGTCTGCTGTTAAAAACAGGGGCCTAATGATATGACTACGTGGCAGTCCATTTGATTTTCACCATCTCAGTCAATGGAACCAGCGCCAAAAGTTGTCAAAGTGCAATGGCAATTATTACCACGTTTGTTTTGGTGCAATATATTTATCTATTCTTATGCAGGTATGTTTAGACTGTTGTTGCTGCTGCTGGTGGTTGTAATGGCATTTATAGCACATTATTGTAAATATCATGCTGAAGGAATTTGGAGCTAAGTGTCTTTAACAAGGACACACTAAGGCACCCAACACTGTCTGGCATGAGCGTGTATTGAACCTGTGAACTTTGAATTACCAGTCTGACAGTATAACATCTCAACTTATTTTGCTCCGTGTAGGTGGTGATCTTAATTACAAACATTTTCCGTCAGACTTGTTCGTAGCCTGATCACCAGTTCTTCAATTCTTTAATCCTTCTCATTCTTCCTGATTAATCCTGTAATGTCATTACCAAAGTTCTAGGTTCTCTGTCTGAAACAACCTCCATATGAATTGTTCTTCAGAAACGGTATGCGGCTACACAAATTTGTTTTAATCAGCCTTTGTGAATAAAAGATTCAATGACTACATATACGCAATATTTTTGTCTGCTATTTACCTTGTTTCTTACCGATGTTTCCGTATCTACAAGTGTTGTAAGGAAAGAGATTTCATACTGCGAAATAAAACAAATCGTGCCTCGGATATGGGGGATACAAATGACACAAACGAGGCCTCTAAAGAAAATGAAAATTTAAAAGCTTACGCAGCATGAACGAATGCTCGGTTGTAGAAATTCAAACTTGTTTGACGTCTGTATACGACAAAAGACTAATGAGTAATGATAGTTAGTGAATTTTTCTTTGATTTAGCTTTTTTGACCATTTTGTTATATGAGACAATTTAACTATTTACATTTTATATTTTCTTATCATTCTACAAATTTTACTTTAGGTATATTCTACTAACATAATACTGATATTCACATGTATTTCATTTTAGACAAATCTTGTCTTTTCTTTGGTATTCTTCGTATTAAGCGTTAGCACTTACAAAGAACGCAACACGGATCCTTCTGCTCTCGATTTAGTTATGGACTCTAATTTACCGATCCTCTAGTGCATAAAATCATACTATAATATATTACCTAAATATAAATTATGATAAATTATGTGTTTTGTCGATCAGGGCAGCTGTTATAAAAAAAAAATGCAAAGCTTGGTAATAACATATATGTTTGAATCTGGATGCTGATAACTTATTTTATGTATTTTTTGTAGTACATATCAGGAAGGATGTGTTTGAGCGAAAGAAACTGTCAATTACTTAATTGATGTCACGTTTTACATTTGGTTCAAATTTGTAAGGAAAAAATCAATTTGGATTTTCATAGTTATTGATGAAAGTAACAGGCCAGCATTATTGTATCTTTCAAAAGAAAATGCAAACATCACTGAAATTTGCTGAAGGAAAACAAGGACACCTTCCGTGCAGTAACGCAGTTTTCAGTAAGAGTAAAACGATCTTCATTTAATTACGAAAGCGATTGCAGCCGATTCGCCTAAAGCGTTGGTTTAATGTAGCTAAATCAGAATCTGCATCTTTGAATGAGAGGACAGAAAGATGTGACGTATATACCGAATTCTCACATTTAACAGAATAACAAGATTGACAATAAGAAGATAACATTCCTTGGTTTTGATAGAAACGTGTTGCCGCAGGTAATAGCTACAGCGTCATATGATATTTCTCACGGAAGAATATTTACTAGACCATGCCTGTATAAGATTTCTAATGACTGGACTTTGTTAAGAGGTTGGACTTGAAAATAATTAGGCTTCGAAACAAATTTTCGTTGCTTTTGTTCTACAAACGATGAATAGTTGGACTGGATTTGTAATGTAGTTGTCGTTTGCAAGGGCCTGAAATTCATGTATAACCATATTCTGTAGGTTGCAAAATTATAAAACGTAGATGCGAGCCGGAGATGGAATTTAGGTTGACTGGCGATGTCTAACTCGAGATATATGACACAAACATGAGTGACATACTGCATGAGGAGAACTGTCTGATGCAGTATGTATATTGGATTATTCCTTGAGATAGCTCCATGTATTTATTGTTTATATGATATTTCTAAAGGTCTCCATCTAGAGAAATAATAATCAAAGAAGATTCACAAGGGCATCATCTGTATTTCTTAAATTGTGATTATTAAGCATATTTGCAGAGCAGTATGACAAACGCACATGATGGTCATTCTCTTCGGTTTACTTTGGCATGGAAAACACTTATTTGCTTATGCTTCAATGCGTTTAAAGTTTTTGTGAAGTTCAAATGCATATTTATAAGATGATATGTGACTAATAGGAAATGAAATGACAGGCTTGAATACATGAATAATTATATACATAAATACAATCACAAAAGCTTCTAATTAAATAAGGACGGCGTAATACTTAATATATCATTAGATAATAAATTCAATATCATCATTCTCGAGATTTGCTTATCATTCCATGTTTCACCTTATTTGAAGTCTAGCTTCAAAGCATACCCATTTGTAATAATTATAAGAAACTAGCATTTAAGCCCTAAAGAAAACTTAATGAGCAAACATTGCTTTAAAACATATTTGTATTTTGGAATGTTGGCATGCCTAAAGCATGCCTGTCTGTGTCAGCTAAAATCTTGTTTTTACAGTATTTCTTGATGATATCGCATTGGTCTGTCTGAGATACATCTTGGCTATTATCCCCACTGATTTGTAGCTTTGGGCTAGTATCATTGACGATTGATTTATGCAAATGTTTTTAATGAACAGATTTCAGGGCGAAAATGATTATGTGGATGCTTATTTTATTTTACCCTTGCGATCGATCAACGATATATATTTATAAAGTCATTACAACTTCTTAGTACAGGTATATACAATTAGGCATGTAAGGAAACAAATCAGAATTAAAACTGGTAAAATCACAGAGGTATTGAAAGATATGTTCAAGTAAATATTCTTTCTACGTTCATTCTTTATTCCTATGTCTATGCAAAAATCGTACTATTGTTATATTTTGGTATCAAGCAGAATCGTTGCAATGATAAATACAACGCTTAAAGCAAACCTATAGATGCAAATGAGGATTCCGACATATGTACTTTATTTAGTTATCGTTCTGCTCGTGGAATTCCTAAACAAAACTCATGGGATGTAATGGAAACATTATTTCAGATATCGATACCACTTCCAACAACTAAATATTAGAATCTGTCATTGTATCTTTTGATTCTTTAATGAAAGTAACAAGGCAATTTTGTTATCATTTCCAGATGAAAATGGAAATACCACTGAGATTTGCTGGAGGAAAACAAGGGCATATAGTATCTACGGTCAACAACAAAAGTACAACTTCGTTCAAAGCTAATAAAATCGCTTGTTCCCGAATTGTGTAAAGCATATGATTAACGTAGTTAATTCTGTATTTGCAGCTGTTAGTTCAAGGTCAGAACGAGGTGATGGTTACATGGAAGCCTCAAGTAAAATGCAGAATTCTAAAGTTCAAATACTAAGAGAAAACTCCTTAGTTTTAATAGAATTATGTAGCCTCTGGTAATATCTAAAAATCCCGTTAGTATTTATCACAGTAAAAGACGTTTTTAGAAGACTTAAATATAAGACTGTTACCAGGATTTGACTTTGTTGAGATGTTTTATTTACAAGTAATTGGTCTACCGAATTCTCATTTTACTATACGTAGCTTTTGTTTTCACAGTTAGTAGCATTATAATGTTTAAAACTAATTGACATTTATGTACAACTATCATTGCTATCGTTATCAGAACTATCTGAAGTGTGAAGATAGTATGTTTTTGAACTGACAGCATCTCACTTGAGCCATGTTTCTCAAACCAAAGTGTCTTACAGTGAGAGAAGCACGCAAGATATGTATTGTGTTTATGATATTTATTAATGTTTTCATTTTGAATAAAAGTAATTAAATATGTTTCCATAAACGCTATCAGTGTTGCCTATATTTAAATACCGAGTCTTTCTTAAAATAGATTATTTATAGAATATCATATATTGATGCTCTTCCGTCTAATTTAATACTTTTTTTTAGTTCAATACATTTAAAATTACTGTAAAGTTCAAGTGAATCTTTTGTTAAAAGTCAATGACAAACGGAAAATGTATGCACAATTTTTCAGAAAATTGCTTTTTATGTAAAAATAAATCATGATTACTTCGGAATATCGCAAGAACGTTTGAAAACGTAACAATTATAAGTGCAATAGTTATCGGTTTCTAGATTAATTTCGAATTGAATATGAGCATGATTATTATGGGTAACTTAAATAAACCATCTTTTAAACCTATATGAAACATTATTTCATAAACATTTTAAAGGAACACACTGGTATTGCCAATTATAGCATGCCTAAAATGTAGCAGAACAAAGTTCAGTTAAAATTTAATTTGCCTTTCTTTTCTTTTTCAGGTTTTAAGGGTTTCTAAATTAATATTGCATTATATAGCTTCAGCTGTCTTTCTACATAAAATTATATCTGCTTTATATTCCAAGGATGCCGTTGATGATGAACTTTCTAACATGGTTGACGCACAGACTTATGACCTAAAATTGTTTAATCGACGGGTTATTATTTTGCTTTCATTCTAAATCCTTCCGCAGTTATTGGCATATTGAAAAGAAAGTAACAGTTTACACAGTCTCTTAGGCAGCACCGTATGTGAGTTGCATTAGAAGCCGACATCCTGTTCAGTTTCACCAATATTTAATCATATGTTCCATTCCCTAGTGCCAGTTTTAGAGAGGTTTGCATAATGGCGAAAACATAAATTATCTCGTAATGCTTTGAACTTGTTTCCAGACTATTGTGTACATTATTGACCACATTCCCGTGTCTGTCTATACTAAAGAGATAGCATGCACAAAATAAACATCTCAGGCATATAGAACAATCGCATCTCTTGTAAGCAGAATCTTATATTTATTTCCTCAGCATCTTTGTTTTACTGCATTTTATGGAGAAAATTCTATAAAGAGTACAATTCCAAATAAGAAAACGTGTTATTTCAAGAGGTTATTGTACTAACGCATGAAGAATGCCCATTTGTGAGAAACAATTCAAAACTGATTCAAAATTATTTGCTCCAGACTAGTATATCCGTTGCAAAACTGCAATCAATTCATATAACCGTTTGACAGTTTTTCGATAATAATAATAATAATAATAATAATAATAATAATAATAACAATTATTATTATTATTAGTATTATTAGTATTATTATTATTATTATTATTATTGTTGTTGTTGTTGTTGTTGTTGTTGTTGTTGTTGTTGTTCAGATCAAAATAGTATATACATATAAATAACAAGTCGATCGGACAAGTGCTACCACGACCTTCTTGGTATGTTTAAAAAATATATTATGCAAAGCTGAATTTTATTTAATTCACTAATACCATCCATATCAATGAGAAAGTAGAAATCTATGTTCATCCCATGCAAGGTATTCTCTACTGAAATTTTTATCCATAGAAACAATCCTCTTTTTCCAGAGTCAATTCTTGACTACAGGTACTCTTACACTTCTACAAAGTGACAAGATAAGAACCTGAAGAGCAAGAAGACTCGATTTATGGGTAAAAGGAAAAACATTTAGTCAACCCTATGTAGCAAACACATGTAAAGAAATCGAGATTAGTGGATTTCTTCATACAAAATGAATCTACTTTTAAAAGACGTTAAGGGCCCTTTATGCATTTCTTTTACATACATAGTCTCTTTAGAAATGACACCTTTCATGAAGAATAAAATGTTGGGTTTTCCAATGCGTCTTTTACAGACAAGTTATATATTTAAATTAACCAGTAATATATTAAATGAACTGCATGTTGCTGATGTGACCAAATAGTTTTAAATAATTTCTAAATAATCGACTGATGATAATAGATGAATATTACCAAAATAAATATTTACAATGACTGTCTTACTATCGCATCTTTAAATATATCTTGTCTATATTGATAATTATGACATGTTCTGTTACGCAAATTAAAAATCATTATTCGAAACTGTAACCGATTTTGCTCAATATGAGTAGAGCAGTTATTCATTTTTCATGCCAACAGAACCATATATCTAAAGTCCAGTAACTTGAAATATAATCGTTGTGAAGTTTTCCCTCCTGATAACCACTTTCTGATCGCTATGATGTTTTGTCTGTAACTATTTTGGTTTTATAACCATGAAACTATACAATTAAACAATACCAAGAAGTGATGCCAACCATAATATCGCCAGTCGGATCAGTGTTTTTAATTCGAAGTTGCTTTTCTAGTTCATTTTGTCTCATAATTCGAGGATGGCTGACTGTACTCATTGGATTTCCCAAGTCACTTCATCATCCTTTTGAAGAATCAAATGGCAGATTTCCCATGTAAACTAAAATAATGTGATATTGGCAACAGAACCTGTACACTTCATTAAAATTCTCCTACGTGTAATTCCTAAAACCAGGCCACTAATATTCCCAATTTTCAATGTATTTTCCTACGCATAAAATAGACGCTCTAAAATAAAATCACTCAAAGTATATCTTGTCAAACTTTGTATTGTAGGTCAAATATGACTTGCGATTTGTGGGGTGTTGGTAGTTACTCTACTTGATTTCTAAGTCCTTTATGCGGGATTGCATGACAAGTTAATGACAGGCAAGTGCAAGGTGTTGATGCAGTGTGTTATTGGTTAGTAAGATCTTACTATTGCACCAGCTATTCTGAATTTCCTATTTTTCTACTTTAGTCCGGTGCCTTTGAGAGCAGGCATAACTTTTAAGACCCTACTTAAGTGTATTCCACTTTCTGCATTCGTTATAATAATAATCTGCGTCATAATAGAATATGTTCAGTTTGGCATAAGAATTAAACAACCGTAAATCCGTTCGTCACAGAAAATATCATTCCTCTTTTTACAAATTGTATTAGAAAAATTGCTATTTTATCAACTATTGATAGGTTTTGGACCTCTTGCCTCACAATTCAGTCAGAGAAAAATGTCTTCTTTACGAAATGAATATAAAGGCTGACGATTTGGGTACCATAAAGGCAAAGCGTGATATCATTAGAAAGATTCCTATGCATGAGTACAAAAATACAGTTAGCCGTAAATTTTATTAAAGCTCACAAATTTTGCAACAAAGCGATATGTTATACATTTCCATAGCATTGACATAACGCATATCTGAGGTATGCAGTCATTCTAGATTTTTAAAGAAAATTGTTCTTCAATATCAATTAATCTTTATATTCTCTACGGACTGGGGATTAACAGTCGAGGTCACAATAGGTTTCCGTAAAAGAAAACATTCAAATTAAGCCTAGTAACCCACAGCCTTCTTCTGGCTAGACGGTTTACAATAGCGTAAAGCTGAAACGCATTAATAGTGTAGCTCCCTACTCTTGGATGATTCTTTTATAACATCATTTGGGTGTTTATGAAGCATTTATGTGCTAATAAATTATGGTACTTCCATATTTTTCTCTAATTCTGTTCATACAAATCATTTAAATGACTTGGGCGTAACTAATTGCCTCACGTAAGTTTATCTTTTTTAAAATAGTTTATCAGTAATGTAATTTTGTTAAAGCTTCGCAACGTACGAAAAGTTGGAATTTGCATTTCGTATTATTCCATACCCCTGTTTACAACTCAGTCTACGAGTCGTGTCAAAGGTGCAAGGCAGTATCTGTGTTCTTCCAGAAACTTTGAAAAATTTAACAGATGACTCTACGTGTTCTATGGCAATATGCCCCACAATTCTAAGATGTGTGAAACACATTGACGGAACAAACTAGCATCAAAGCAACCTGCATCGTTCTCGTGGAAAGGATGAAGTCGATTGGCAGAAAACTCTCTGAGTAAAGATGAATGTTTGAGTTTATTCTAATATCATTTGGACTGTGCAAGGCCCATTCGAACGACATATGGTCCTTTTAGGATTGCAGTGGAATATTTGTTTCACATAGTTAGGTGGCGACGTGGCCATGAGAAAGAGTTTTGAAGATATGTACGCCAATTGTGAAAATGTGTTAGATTAATATAGTCAGAGCTGAAACTTAAGTCTAAAAAAATCGTTTAGTCTCCAAGCAAGTCGAATTGTTTTGCCATTTCGTTTCATCGGATGGTACCTTAACTGACCTATAGAAGGATTGCGCGGTAAAATAATGGCAAATTCCCATAAGTCTCAGTGATGTTTGATCCTTCATGAGCATGTGTACCTACTACAGGTGTTTTATGCGAGACGTTATGGAGATGGCAAAGCCTTTAAGCAAGCTGACCGTGAAATGGGTCAAATTTGTTTGAATGCCAGGGTGTCAGGGGTCTTTCAAGCGACCTTGTGATGCTCTCTCTCTCTCTCGAATACCTGTTCTATGTCACCCTGCTTTTCCAAAGCCTTTCATATGTGACACATATGCAAGAGATTTATAATTGCCGCTGTGTTATCGCAAACCTCTGATGGACAACATAAAGTAATTTGCTAAGACAGCCGCTAACTGACGTAGCAGGAAAGACGCTACTGTCTGACCAGAAAATAGTTGTTAGTTTTGGTGTATTTTGTAAAATACTTTATGGTCACACATTTGTATTAGGATTAAACACTGTTCCTTGCACTGGCTCCATAACATTAAAGATCTAGAGCTTCAAGTGGCCATATATATTGAAACACTCTCCACCTACAATATTATCATTGAACATAAGTAAGGGAAACAGCAAGGAAATGCCGATGCTTTCAGCAGGTGCCCTGTAGGCAGTAAGGACAAGAGTCTGGTTTAAATACTTACAAAGAGGCTGTCAATGCAATTCACCAAAATGGTCACAAGGGGAATGAAAACAGCAACAAAGTTGATCAAACCATACGGGAATCCTATAACAATGATAAAAATATTGATTTGGACAAACGTTGGTTGGTAAGGGGATAAAGTACCAGCTTAACAGTAATAATCGGCATTTAACACATTTTAAAATCATCATGGGCACAATGGGACATGGTTGGCATCAAAAATGGAGTTTCTGTAGTAAATGGGGTGTTTTTGACACTAATGCATGTGAGCTTCAGGTATTTATCCCAGACAGAGAGAAATGGGGAATATTGTTATTTTCTATCACGACGGAAAGTTTGGTGTAAATCTGGCTGTCCGAAAAACTTTAAGCAAAGTTACTATGCTTGTCTACAGAGGAATGTAAAACATATATCGGGATGTGAGAACTGTGCATCTACAAATCCACTCCCTAAGTCTAAAGTAGCCCCATCATTGCAGGAAATTGTTTCAGTTTTGCTCACGAGCGCGTAACTGATGGGACATCTTCCCGAAAGAGAGGATGGAAACAAATACATTCTCATTATTTCAAATTATTTATCAAAGTGAACATAATTATTTTCTATGCGGAATACGATTGCGGAGACCGGAATTAAAATCACAGTAAAAGAGGTTACTATTCGATTTGACGTACCATTGGTAAGTCATGCAAACCAAGGGCGACATTTTAAACGCAGCCTGTTTGTACAAGTACAGAACTACTCCTTATCATCACCTGTCAGATAGAATGGTCGAGAGAAGATACAATGATACTGTCCAAATAATGCTCAGTTGCTATGTACGTGCACACAAGGGAGATTGGGATACGTAAATATATCCTGCACTGGTGTCATACCATTCCGTAGAGCATGAGACAACCGGATTCACGGCTACTGTGATGATGTTGTGGCGTGAATCTCTACATCTCTGGGCATCATGTGTCAAATCCTCAATAGTAGGCAGCGTACGTCAGTGTATATGGGTATGGGAGCTGACAGCAAATGAAAGATGCTCGATCTCCAGCAAGACAATATACCAAAGGTGACATGCAGGGGCAAAAGTGATACCATAATCGTTTTTTTTTCGTGGGAAAGTTTCACAGCATGAGAGAAGATGTATGTATTCTTTCGGCATTTAAGTTTGGTGTGTGTCTTAAGCTTTCGAGCGACTGGCGAGGATAGTTCCAGGTTCTAGACAAAGTGAGTGATAAGATTTACAACGTGGACTGTGGGAGAAACCGACGTCCACATAACGTTGTGACCAGATGAAAATTTTGACGTACTCAACTATTAACTGGGGATTAGGGTCTGACACACATCGCAGAGGATGTAGATATGCATGACGATACTTAGGACAACAGAAATATAAACTTGTCTGAACCACATGACAACATGGTTGCGGAAAAAATTGACGGCAATGAAAAGGATTCTCAACTGGAAAAGCACTTATCTTTGCAACGTCGCCGGAAATTTGCTTGTTCCATGTAGGCTGGATAATTATCTTCTCGTCTAGTGATTGAAATGTTTCGTAAATACTTAAAGATACAATTTCTTTTCTTTACATATTTTATCCAGATTATGTTCACTAACAAAAATAAACAAATTATATAAACATGATATGATAAAAAAACAGAATGTAAGTAAGTTGATCTTTAATCAATCGAATAATCGTAAATTAATGCATCGTACTAAAACTGGTTGAATTTAAGGCAGTAAGCAAAACTTCTTGTGCTTAGTAAAATGATCTGGTAAAATTTAAATGATTATCTTCGATAAATCTACTCACTACAAAATCGTATTGAACAAAAGATATTATATTTGTTCCGATCTAACTCCCGAACGTTCATAACAAGGATAAATAACACGAGAAACTGATTTAATAATTTTTTTTGCATAAGGACAAAAACTAAGATGCAATCATTTTCAATTAATCCTCGTCTGTAGGAACCGTGCATAAAGCACCTGTGCTCCACTGTTATTTTTGCATAAGATACAAAATCCCAATGTTTCCTTCAAAACAATTTCGCGTCGAAAGGACGCAGAGACTGTTTTGATGAATGCTTAATATTCCAGTGGGTTAACTGGCCTATTTTAAGCATAATCCTAAAGTTTCAAGTAGGCTTGGTAGAAATTGGTTAATATTCCACGAAAGGTCAATGCCATAAGATATTATTCCTATAGGCACATAAACATACCAACTTTCCATTGTATTGTCTATTTGGCTGAGAGTAACGAGACTATTACAAAGTAGCTACAAGTTTAGAGACTTCTTTTTAAGAGGTCGTCAACTATCGTTTTTAAGATTTATACTGCCTCTATAATCAACTGTCTCTCAGTCCAGTTCTTCAACACGTTAATAATAATGTTTCTCATAATTTTGAAGATCTTACTGCGATGAAAGCTAAAACACAATATCCTAAATTGGAAAAATATAATCAGTTGTATGATCTTCAATAGAATTTCCCAGGGAGTGTTGAGGTAGTAAACACATAATTCATGTTCTCTCCGATAAAAACCTGATGTTTATAAAGTACCTTCGGGTGTCTCATAGGGTAACACATATGTATATTGCGATTATGAAAACCCGACTTGCTGGGTTTCCAGGTACAAGAATAATTAATTGCATTATTGCTAAATTTCTTGTAAGTGCGGTACCATGTATATATTATATTAGTAAGCATAAATAATTCAAAATCACAGTGGCTAATATAGATTTATATTCCAAGATCGTTCTTATTAGACTGACACTGTCACGGAATGGTGTACATGAAAATACCTTTGTATTATATATGATAGTAAAATGTAAATGGGTTTTGCTGTCGCATACAGTTACTCATAGTATATTGGTTTTCGCTTTGATCACTTCGAAATACTTACTTATGTTCGTTTGCTGCAATACAAATACATTGCAAGCAACGGGGGGAATTTATCTTGAGTTATCTGACCGTGGATTTGACCTCGATGGTAGTACGGACTTATGGTGCTAATTTTCTCAATATAGTCACAACGTTTATGAATCTTGTCCGAAGGTTGCCCACTTTACGGAAGCAATATACAGCTCTAGAAGTATGTGAACTGTAATATTCATTCTTCCTTGTTATCCGTTAAATGCGATAAATTATTTAACTGATATGTATATCCATAATTTTTTAATTTTTTTTTATTCATGGGTGTCAATTGTAGTGATTCTTTTTTGTTGAAATTTCGTACGTGGATAGGTTCTCTGTTCATATATTACGAACGTAAAGTTGCATAGGATCTATAAAGAGATGCTTACGAACGTGTTGACAGTTATTGATAATAACATTATTTGTACGTATGTTTACAAGTTTCGTGCTCTTTCCCATTGGACAGGAAGGAATTAGAATCATTCCCATTGAAAGGGTTCAATCATGTAAGTTCTTTATGATGTTGGACAGACCGCTCCCGTCGCCCAATGGTTAGAGCGTCCGCCCCGGATGAGGGAGGTCTCAGGTTCGAAACCCGGCCAAGTCATGCCAAAGACATGTACAAATGGTTCTAACAGCTGCTTTGCTAGGCGCTCAGCATTAAGAGGTCAGTGTTAGGACTGGTCGGCCTGGTGTTAGAATAATGTGACTGGGTGGGTTATGATGCTACATGTCTGCAGTATGATGCCCCAGTGCTAGACATCACTATAAACTGCCACACTGCAGACATCGTAGCGATATTACTGAAAAATTGTTAAAGCTACGTTGAAAATTTAAGCCACACACACACACACACACACACACACACACACACACACACACACACACACACACACACGATAATGGAGAATTGCGATTTGTGGCGTAGAAGTAGTAATGTTTATGCGTGTTTTGAACATTTTGTCCCTGTGTAAATAGCTCGGACTGGGCAGTTTTCTGATTCTTATTTCGTGTGTTCTTGTTGTAACATCAAGTTTGCAGATGCATTTAATATCGTATTTAGATATTATTTGAGAGGAAAAATATTTGCTTGGGTTATTCAGTGGAAATAGAAAATACTCATTGGACTATAATATTATTTAGGAATTTATTGTAAATTATTCAAAGAAGTTCTGGACAACACCATTTTTACACGTCGGCAGTGTTGGTGGACCAGAATATTCGTGGATCTGAAATTTATACGGCACATGCCATTCTTTTGTACATTTAACGTTTTTCAGGATTATTTTGGATTTAATTCATAATACTGTAAGGTCTTCTTAAATTTTCTTTATGTAACCATGATAATTAAATTGTTTGTTAAGTTGTATTTGACTACGGATTTGCGTAACTAGAACTGTATAACAACTTTCTTGACCAGGACTCTGACTGAGACGGAAAATATAGAGGTCCAGGACTACATATTTACATTATATTATTGGATGCATCTGAAATAAGTTATAATATATTTTATTTTTATCTCCTTTGATCACAATATTTGGAATATTGCTTTATAACATGAAAACGGTGCATATTTTAATATACAAGATAGACTGGTAAATAACAAGTAGAATTATGATGTGCAAATAATTTGAATTTTTAAATTCTTGTTCCATTTTAGGCCTGATTTATATTTTTGTCATATCAGTTGTATACTATTTTGGATTTGTATTATACAAACTTCAATTTTGTTTTAAACTGTCTCATAAAGAACTGCTTTTGTAAACTAAAATGTTATTTCGAGATAAAAGTGTTAAATCAGATTTAAAAACTGAACCTACATGAAATGATACAATAACAAAAACCCACTATCTGTAGACAAACATACATCTATCATCTTCAACAAGAGTTCTTCCTCTAAATTTAAGCTTATCAGTTGTTTATTTGTCAGCTAATGTGTCAGCTTATTTTTAATGGTTAAATTAACGGCTATATTCTTCTCTATTTTGTGTATTTCCTTCATAACCCCAATAAATTACAACTATTGTTTGCTACCCTTGTATTTCCTAATGACACCTAAATGTTCAGCACCATGCAAGTGAAAGAAGATAAGTAGATAATTTGTAGCAAAACATATTGATTTGCTAATAATGTATATTAAAAACACATTCCTGTAAACCATTGCAAATAGCATCTTAACCCCGAATTGACTATATGTGAGCGTTTAATTTAGATCACGATGTATGTTTCATCTGTTATTGATGCCACCAGATCCTTGTATCATTCTGCTCCGGAAAAAAGTGTATATTTGAACGAGCTTCTTGATTCAGACATATCTGCCGAAGGAGGTAGAACTATGCCAAAGGTATCATATTTGATTAACTGACATAAATTTTAATACCAAAGGCCAAAGCGCTTTTAAGTAACACTACCAAACGTACCTAACCCGCTTAAAAGAAGATATATTAAACCAGTCAAATTCGGATGTCTAGATTTTGTGCAAAAAAAATATTAATTAGAAAACATTATAAATATATAATTAAAAAGTTACCATAAACACTTTTCATTTAGAGATAGTTGATTTTAATCCAACTTCACATTTCTGCTTCTTATCAAAATATCACAAATGTTTGCCCACGTTACATCTTTTAGTCCCTAATGTGGAACGCGGCAAACAAATTATCTCGTTTCTCCATAAATCATAATCAGCTGAAAGGAATTTGTCACTTTTGTTTTCATGACCTTCAGTTTAATTTTTGTTGGCCTGTACTTGTTGGCTCCGACGTTGCATGAAAACGTGCAATACATAAACCTTTATCAAGACACTCAGCACACAATGTAAAAACAGCGATTATCTTGGTGTTCAGATTAATTGTGCTTTTTCATCATCATAGTCACTGTCACAAACTCGATATTTAATTAGAGAGAAGCGGTAGTGCTAGCAAAGCTCATTAAATCATTTCTACTGCATCCGGTTCTTTAGAGTCTTTCTCAGGTCGGAAATAATATAGAAACAAAATATAAAAACAAAATCATAATGTTTCAACTAATTGTTCTATTTATCGGAGTTTTTTTCTTCAGATTAATTATTTCATCATTTCGACTTTGCATCTAAATATATTCCTCAAATCGAGATCTTTCATACAGCACGTTGATAAATGTGCCAACCAAAGATTGGTATTCCTGTATATAAAAATTGGTCCGTATTTATTCCAGACCTATTGTGACACACAACTGAGATTAGGATGAAATTAACTTGTTATAACACATATGGGTAAAATAGCAGCATGAAAGCAATTGATCTAAATGCATTCAAGTTCCCCTAAATATATATAATTCTTGTTTGTCATATAGAGATGATGATAAAACAAAATCCTCTCCGTGAACTCTTGAAGTCTGTAAACTACCAAATCACCTACAAATACTTGGCAGATTTTAAATATTTCCTCGGTACAGTGACAAAGTTATCGCTTCAAAAGCATATATTTGTATTTACTAATCGAATCAACTGATACGTACTTTTGATCTCATTATTTATTATTGGCCGAATCAACTGGATTCATGTATATTGATTTGCTATTAGTGTTATAGTATCCGTCGATTAACTTGAAGAAACAAGCTGATAAAAATTCACTCCAGTTTCTGAGTGCATTTTGAGTGATGTACATGCACATTAAAACGTAATGGTTATGTTTTGCTTTCGTCGTTTTTTTTTTTATTGTTTTATCTAAGTATGTTGACAAATATTCTTTAGTTACTATCTTGAAACAAAACCTGGAATTTTCGTATTGTAGAACATTTTCCCACGTCAAACTGTATGTTGTCTGGAGTCCATTTTATGATGATTGTGCATGAAAGCATTGTTTATGTCGTTGCTGTTTTTGTGTTTTCTCTCTGAACCCATACGTTCTTTCAAAACATCTATCATTATGAAAATATATGTGCAACCATCGTTGTTGTTTCTTTTTGCATTCAAGCCATGCCAACAGTTTATGCCTGTCACTGGTATCTAATTAACTTACCTTGACGTTTCTGTATGCAATATGTTTGAAGGTTTTTTGCGTAGTATATAGATAGAATGTTCAATTAACAATTCTTTCAAATCATTTATTTTCTTTATGTTCCTCTTTGTTTGCACCCATCGTTCACAGATATTTGTTTTGCCATAATTTCAGGGTAGTAGTCACGATGTCTTGATTCTTGTTCTTGGTCTTGTTTTGAAAAGTTCCTGACGTCTGTCATTTAAAAAGGCATTTAAAATAATCCAGAAAACAATTTAGGCTGTGGGCGTTCTCATCGAGCCAACATGACATCCGTCTACAATGGAAACTGTAATTTTCAGCCATTTGCAAAACATATGCATGCGTTTGCATGATTCAGATTTCGATCAACGTTTTGAGATCCATAATGTTGATTGAAAGACAGTTACTTCAGATATTGATTCAGCAATTAGTGTTTAAAATCTAAGTTAGTGTTCCAGAGATTATATTTCTGTTGTTGAGGAATAGTGGTAGGTCGATCTAGCAAAGTTTTACGAACTTTATTGTAATTTTAGCCGAGTACAAGTCTGTGTATTTATCTTCCATCAATATGCAATATTATACCTTCCTCATACTGCACTGTCTTGATCATCCTGCTATCAGGGTTGATGTTGCTTGTCGTGATCATTTGATCAACGGTAATCATTTATAATATATGATCTACATTTTTCTGAAACATTGCAGGATTTATTTCGAAATTTGTAAACAGACATATCAAATATGTATTATCTTTAACGTTATTTTGTAATAATGCAGTAGCCCTGAATAAAACATATCCCTTCCAAACTGGAATAAAAATGTTATTTCTTGATATCGTGGTCGTTGGCTTTATGCAGAATTCCTGAAATATTTATATTACCATTTTGAAAACTGCTAGTTTATCACATTATAGCTTCACGCCATGATTTATATTGTTCACGAATTTCACGTTATATCTTGTTACTTTGCAGTATCATGATTAGAGCATTTATTTCATTCTGCGAGTATATGATATTTTGGTTGTTGCAAATGAGTGTTTTAATAGTAATATTTCTGTCTTGTAGCTCTCACCTACACGCATATACTTTGTGATGTATATAGTTTATGAGTGTGTGGGGTACATTTAATTGATCATTCAAGTAGTTTTACTTTATTTGTTTCATCTGAAATGTTGTTACTGTTATAGCTTAAACATGTGTTCATACCCTCTCACGCACCCTACTAACAGCGTGTATGTGTATCGAAAAGCAATATAATTGAAAACACCGAAACATTTATACAACAAACTAAAATAAAGCAAACAATTTTATCAATATCCCGCAAGTAAACCATTTATATTATTCTGAGGTGATTCGTAAGATAACAGCTTAAGAACCCCTTTCTTTATAAAAGAGCTTCTAATAAAAAGTAAAAGACAAAGAAATCGCATCTCTTTAATCAAATGGCAAAATAGTTTTGATTCAAAGCATGTAGTTGATGTTTTCCATGCCATCTTTATTTAAATTGCTCACAGTCTTAATGAAACAAATTCCAAAATCTGTACAAGCCCCATTGTGATATCTGCATATTTTATTTCCAAGCTGAAATAGTATCATCGCCTTTTGGTCTGTATCTGCTAACAAACTGCATTTAATAACAACCTAATAAAAAGTCACTGTCATTATCAATTTCACATCTAAACTCATGAAACTATGTACCACTGTTATGTACCACTGTTGATAAAGTGAGTCTTTAAATATCACATTAAAACGGGTAAAATTTCAAAGTATGAACACAAATTGAAAGCATTTATCCTCTTCGACTTCTTTGCATTCTGTTTTTGACATTCGTACAAACGTGACTCAACGCTGATATTCACTGCCAGAAACGTATTTGCATTTCTTTGTTCTCATTTGATCTTGTACCTTCTTTACCATTGTTAACACAGTGATTAATACCTGAGATTGTAACCTACTGTCCTTGCAGAACGACAATTGCAAGTTTGTTTTAAACAACTTTATTAAATTTTACCTTCGTCTATTTCATCCAATTCATACCTTTTTGAGGTATTTATTATTTTTTTATTTACTGCGTTGCTTTGCCTTTTATAGAAACTACGATGCCTCATTCAATTTCTTTTTATGTCTTCTCTTTTTAATTTTGCTGTTCTGGATGATGTAAATACTGATAATTGTTATATAGTGATTAACATAATGCATAAATGCACACGACCCCATCTTTTGGAAAAAGGGATATTTCATAATCAAAGAAAGTCATATCAAAAGAAGAAGCTTTATTCAAAATAAATATTCTCATGAGGATACCTCACACCATAAAGCAACTCGACATAACCACTTTTCAAATATCAAACATTTATAGTACGTCAATCAATATTCAGCCTGAGAATGTCAATGCAAAGTGATAAGACATTTCCGTACGAAAAACGTTTACTCAGTTAAGAAATAGTGACTAATCGAATTGCTTACATCTGGCTTTAGTGAACAAGTGCAAACATTATGTATCCACCTGTCACATGTTCTTAAAGGTATTTATGAACATGCTGTCAAAACTTGACCTCCTGCAGATAAATGCATGTGTCGATGTTCGAACTTTGCCTACTTGCTTTTGAATTATCCTTGTCTCCTAATCTGTTACATAGCAATTTTATGAAAATAGGTTTTAGATAATAGTTAACGTATCCTCTGTTAGGAAATGAAAAGGCCAACACTTTAGACGTATTTATATTTTATCCAACCATCTACTCGGTGAATTTAACATTGTAAACAACCGTCTAAAACTCCTACGTGACACAAGAAATGCTTTAATAATGAAAATTAGTTGTAGCACAAAAGCGCAGAAAGTTCAATTTTTGTTACTAAAAACAAAGCTTTGGCATAATTTTCACATCTTTGTTGTAGACATTATTCTCATAAAATATTTATTTGAAACATTCAAATATGGTAAATCCCATATTATCTATTTATTTATCTATACTATATGTGTAGCATTTACATTTGGCAATGTTATAATCTACCAAAGTAATTACATATACTAACTGACAGTGATGATTCTGTGTGGTGGACATAATTAGAAATACATCTTTCTCACATAATGCATTTGTATAGTATATAAGTATACAAACCTATCAAACTCGTCCATGCTTAAAACCACTTAGTCCACACACAGGTCTAGGCATACAGTGCCAAAGCACATCACACAAACCGGAAATATAAAAATAAAACATGTATTCATTCATGTCACTAAACAGATATATAAGCGGCACGATAAAGTATCAAAACTGCCGATACGTATAAGAATATTTGCATGTATTGCTTGAGCTGGTACCTTTCCACTCATATTATCTTCCTTCAGTAACGAGTTTAAGAACATTTCAAGCAAACGCTGCTGATTGACTGGTAATTTGTGTTACCATTGAATCAGTATTATGTACATGACTTGTAGTTACAGTCAGAAACATGTAAACATTTATACTCCAACAGAGGGTTTATTCAGTGTGTTCAAAATACAGTTTATAATAGTGCTGAACGAACCCCAATGAAATTCTTCTAGGTAGCTTCTTTAGTAAAATTAGTATGTTCCTACTGGATATTGATATGTACAAATAATTATGCTCCTACTGGATACTGACATGTAGAAAATAACTATGCTTTTACTGGATATTGACATGAAGAAAATAATTATGCTCCTGCTGGATATTGACATGTACAAATTATTATGATCCCACTGTGTATTGACATGTAGAAAATAATTATGCTCCTACTGGATATTGACATGTACTAATAATTATCCTCCAATGTATATTAATGCAGAAAATAATTATACTCCTATTGGATACTGGCATGTGCAAATGATTATGCTCATACTGGATACTGGCATCTGTAAATGATTATGCTTTAATTGTATATTGACATGTAGAAAATAATTATACTCCTACTGCATACTGACATTACAAATCAGTATGCTCTTACTTAATACTGGCATGTACAAATGTTACTTCTAAGATGATAACAATTTATTTTGAATGTAAGAAAGGTCTGGAAGTACTACTAGAAGCAATCTGTACCGATTCTGAACAATGTATAAGATTCGATGAATCAGCATGTGGTTTATAGTCGCAACCAATAGAAATCCATTGATATATCATTAATTACTGGCTTGATAAGCGTGTATGAGGCCAAAACAGACTTGATGAATATGATCATAGTCAATTGCTTTACGCATCTTGAGTTTTGAACTAAGAATGTTAAACATTCATAAATTGTAATGATTGGAATAAAGTTATTATGAACGCAGAAAAATGTCCCGATTACCTCCGCACTAAAAGCAGATAGATTGTGTTTACGATCTTAGTTCATATATCATACCGGATCTCCAGTTATTTTCTACATTTATCTAAAAGACAATGTTATACATATTACGAGTATCATTTTAGACAGTTTGATTAGGAAGCTGTTATAAAGGCTTTATTTGCTTATAGACTTCGCAATCATGAACAATATAAATTCAGCGGGTTATTTTCATTGTGGGGAAAAAAAATTAACTATTTAGCAGTCTTACATTAATTTTGTTTATTTTTTTTAATCAGATAAAAAAATGTTTGCACAATGTGTCATTTCATGAGACTTTGAAATGATAATGCAACGAAAAAATAAAGCAATAACTTCAGATAGTATTTAAAATAAATGTTTGAACAATGTTTCATTTCAAGATAAAACAATAACTTCAGATAGTATCCGAAATAAATATTTCTTTCGTTTGGTAATGCTACATAAATTGAAGTAAATCAATTATTCACTTTTATTGATGTTGTAAATAACTACATCTAGAAATCGCAATAATACATGCATTCATATAAGCCTAATGCGCTTGCATTTACAGATCATTGACATCTCACCGCTGTCTGCGTGGGTTCGAGTCTAGGCTAAGCCAAGGTGGGTAGCTGAGACAATTTGAGGTAGATTCCAGTGGGTAGGCGGTTCTTCCCGGGATTATCCTGGGTTCTTCCAAAAAATAATCTGATCGCCTTGTATAGCCTATCATGTGCTGAAAATGGCGTTAAAAGCATTAACAATACTGCTACAAACTATGTTTAGGACTGTTCACATCGCTCTTTGACCATGTAATTGTGTAATCTCGCAAACCAATTAAGCTCACATTTGAGACATGGCGGTCTGGATTATAATCCCAAGCAATATTTCAAAATAACTTGACTGGTAATATGTTCCTCTTAATTTCTTCCCTCGTTAAAGGGGCCAAGGTGACTCAGTGATTAGAGTGCCAGAATCGAGATGAAACGCATGCGGGTTCAACTCCTACCGAAGGATCAGTCCAGTTCGGCTATGGTGGTGTGGCTTGAACAAGGCACGCTAACAAGCAAAACCTAACGCCACGTTTTAAGAAACCTTACATAGTGATGTGTGCCGAATGATGTAATAATGGAAAAATGCATGAATAGTAGTGTATTGCTGAAAGGAAGAAAGTCTACTTAAATGCATTAAATGAGTAGCGAACCGGATGAAATTCTTCACACTTTGTTGTTGATTTCCTTATTGAAAGATAAAATCATTTTTACAAGAGCTTCCTTGAATGTCTTTCGTTAGTCGGTTCCTTAACATGTTTGGCTTCAAATTTCCGCTGCGTTTTGAGCATTGTTGGTATATAATGGCATTGTATTTCATTTGTTGCTCCTCGTCTTCTATCGTATCCTCAAGTTTGTCTATTTCATACAGTGATTGTTTTTATTCATTAACTATCATTTCACAATCGTGCTTCTCGAGTAAGGATTCATATGATATCGTTGATTGTATTTTAACAGTGTTCCATGATTAGATTAAATGTAATCCTTCGATTCCAAATTTGCATGTCCTTAAAAATGTGTTACTAGTAATTGGCAATTGCGAATTTAAGTAACTTAGCCTCAGATTTCTTTACCTAGTTTTCGATGGTTTAGACTCTAAATGTTGTTGAACTCCTTCATATTTATCTCTGCTAACAACAAGCACCGTAAGTATCTGGACACTGTACTAGTATAACATTTTTATTCTGGAACAAATTTTATTTTTAAAGTTGGGGTTTACTTATGCGCCTACAGTACCCATTCATAATTTTGTAGTACGTGCTTCTTGGTACCTAGCACATGCACATTCTTTTGGTATAAGTCTGTCCTTTTCAAGTTTTGATGCTATATTTAACACGAGCGATAATTTAACACATTTCGCTATGCCATTAACATTGTTTATTTAACCGATATGAGTCCAACACAACTCCTTCACCTCAGGTTGATTTTGTATATGCGACAAGTTATTTATTTGATTTGCAAGAATTTAGTCTTTTAAAATGACTGACTTTAAATTTTACTTTGTCAAACAAAAATGTATGTATAATCAGCGTATGATAATGTTTTTTTCGTTCAGTTTATCGTAAACATGCAATGATTGTATGCTATTAGTTATGTTAATTAATTTTAATTGCCCTTATGACTGAATAATCGGTTTATGCACATCTATGATCTCAATTTCTTTTTTTTTTATCCACGCACTTATTTATCCCTTTAAGCACTTTCTATTTATCATGATCAATTTAATATAAGTACACTTTTGATTTTAAACCAATACTATTTTAAGCATAAAATCCAGTTCATCCCTAAATAAATCAATAACTTTACAAATTTGTGTTCTACCAAAACTATTGTCGTTTTGTCAGTAGCGTGTATTGTAAAGATGTCTAATTTCTTTCATGACAATTGTACCAATTGTTCATTTCAACATGACTACACAGATAACAGTATCGGCTAGAAGCAATTTCATCTAATGATCATAGTTCTGCTCAAGATTGCTGGAGCAGGAATCATACATGAGTAACTTTGATAACACGAGCACTATAAGTCAATAATAATAATAATAATAATAATAATAATAATAATAATAATAATAATAACAATAATAATTATAATAATTATAAAAACAGTAATAATAATAATAATAATAATAATAATAATAATAATAATAATAATAATAATAATAACAATAATAATAATAAATACGATTCTTTATTTAACAATGGTAGTTCAATTAAAATACAAATATGTCACGTCTCCCTAGAGTCTCCCAAACGACGTTCGAACAATCTTTATGCATTCATCATGCTAAGAAAACATGTGTAGGAAAATCAAAAGCCACTCTATATAACCCAGTAAAATAATAAAATAAAATAGAGACAAACAGTCATACATATAATTATATTGTTATAAAGGATATACAATTTATCAATTTAAGAAAATACATTATACAATTTTATATATTGCATTCGTATTAAGGCCATTAGGATACAAATTATCTAACTTACGAATCCAATAAGTTTCTTTTATGAGTCTATTCATGTCTCCATGCACAATATTTATTGGCACGAAAAAAAGAGTAGAGAGTGGTTATTGGCATTAAAATGTGTTGAAATATTAGAGGAAAACTGAGGATCTCTATAATTTTTTTTATATGAAAGCGATGATTATCCATTCTCTTAGAAACATGTTGAAGTGTTTGTCCTCCATGCACAATATCCATTGGCATGAAAGAAAAATCTAGTAGAGAGTGATTATTGGTATTAGAATGTGTTGAAATATTAGAGGAAAACTAAGGATATCTATTATTTTTTATATGAAAGCGATGATTATTCATTCTCTTAGAAACTTGTTGAAGTGTTTGTCCAACATACTGCATATTACATTTTTTACAGTTTGTCAAATAAATCACATCAGTTGATACACAGTTAGTGTTATATATAAAAAAATAAAAAAGACAATTTTCGTCATCTAAATGTAACAGACACGGGTGCTCTCAATGTTCAAACATAAGAGAAAGTATTCCTTTCAGTAGTTCTAATACAAAAGAGGTATTTTCTCTACGTTATAACACTAACTGCGTTCAGCAAGATAATGCAATATATTTGTCCCATTTTAAATCACTTTCCCTATTAGGCTAAAAAATTATTCTATATCCTTAACATTTTCATTGAGTCAACTGTGTCAAATTTAAAATTTTTACTGAAGTGGAGAGTTTTTAAATTAGGCTATTATCATATATTTTGTTCATTTATAATCACTTTATTTTGTTTGGACCATATCTCAATACTTCCCACATCGGTGTCAGGAGGAGCCTCTACGGTAATTATATCACCAGCTGAAAGCCGTTATAGTAGCATAATAATCTGGACGAAAAGAGTGGTCCATCCATAGAGGAATATTAATTTATAAAACCAATGACGAGCAATGGACTTTGAACACACCCTCGGTGAACCCAGGGTTAATTTCCATTGCGATAAATTGTACATTTAATATCGATGCCTTTCTTGTAAGCATGCACTTGTTCTGCAACCAGTTTCCCACACGTTGGATAGTGTAGGAACAATATTAATAGGAATGTTGTTTCCTGCATCTTACCTTGAATAATATATAAGTATCGGGGTTACTTTTGCTTTTTTCTTTCAGTTTGTCTATAAACAACACGAGAATTGTTGTTCGTATTCATTATATGAGGTTCATGCTGATTTATCACGGGTGCGGCACTTTTGAGCTAATCAACCTATTTCAACAAACCCAGTGGGTTTTTGACATTTAGTGGCATAACGATATAGCATGCATCATTTTCACTTATATTCACGACAGGAAATTCCAGAGCTACTTTAACATTTAAGTAATTCGGGAGTGTCTTGTGATCAATGATCTCATCTTTTTGAGTTACATAATTATGAACTATGCTTGCAGTGGAATGGTTGTAGATATATACTATTTCGTGGACACTTGTAACTGAGTCTCTGTTGGAATCTAGTCGGGAAGGTTCATGATCTTTTAGATAGTGACTCGATTCTGCCCGATTGCGCCATAGAGTGCTTTACTGTTCGCGCTCTCAGTTCTTTACTGTAGTGTTTCGTAACTTGATCCATTAGGTTAATAGCTATGATTCGTCCTTTCTGTAACAGTTTTCCAATTAATTATTAATCTGGAACCTATTTATTTTGTACCTTGCTGGGTTTTTATCTCCTTGATCATCCATTTGACACGTTGAAGTTTATGGAGTATAATTATTTTTTACGTGCTCAGATAGTTTGGACCATGCATAGAAGCAGTGCTGACATCCCGAATATTTGCAATCTCATTAAAAGGCAGCTCAACTATGTCACTGATGTAATTCTCTTTATGAACATTACCGAAAACTGTGTTTTATAGTAAGCTTAGGAACATCTCTAGTGATGCAATCAGGATAGTGATTATCAATTGCAAACACAAATACACAAACTTTCCTGACATTTTCAATCCTATTAGTGTATATATGGTCCATTATTGTTAAACTGACTGTCATGATTCTTTGACGGTAGTGGCATTAACATTTGAGATGCCGTCCTTCCACTTCTGATGAGGTTTCTTCCTAAGAAGTCTATATTAAGATCAACATGTATTATTGCTGAGCAATCACGTACACAAAAAAAATTTAAAAAAATAAAAAAATAAAAAACCCATTTTGAACTGTTGTTTCAAACATTTGAATCCACTCAAATTTCAAACTATGAAGAATATAGGCATATCACACAAGAAAGTTTTTTCTGTGGTAAGATTTTTTCTGTCTATATCCTTTCGAAAGTCTTACTTTCAAGTTTGTTTACTCCTTTATATTTAATGAGTCTTTAGTATAGATAAGAGTCCCCTCCTGTTTATCATCTCTATATTTTTTCAAGCTAATATCCTTCGATATTAAGTAATGTATTATTAATAGTATTATTTAAACATGTTTCACACATACCAGGAGTTCGTACAGATCACTTCTAGTTTAGCACTTTCCTAATGTCATAAAGTATTTGCAAGACGTGAGTTACTCTTTGCGTGTCCAATATTGTATACATTTGCTCGTTATTGTTCCTATCACGTGCATAATTTGTACAAGGATATCCATAATGTCCTTTAAGTCAATATTGACATGCATTGATTCCAAACCACTAACATCAGGACAAGTAAGTGAGTTACATATTTTAGAAGTACGATCAATTTTCGTTGATGTCAATATATTTGCTTGGTACGTCCAGTACCCCGTCACGGTAAGCTTTGGTTGACCATGTTTAACATTTTATAGCATTGTAATGCTGCTATCATACTATTATGAGTGGCCGAGTGGTCTAAAGCGTTTACCGTTACGGATCACTGCCATCTCACCTCTCTCTGCGTGAGTTTGAGTCTCAGGCTCAGCTAACGTGGGCTTTGAGAAAGCCTGCCAGTAGCTTCTGGTGGGTTGATGGTCCTTTCCGGGGTTTTCCAGGCTTCTTCCTCCACCAATTATACTAGCCGCCATGTATAGCCTATATTGTGCTGAAAAATGGCGTTAAACCCTATAACAACAACAACAACAACATACTATTATGTATATCTATATCATGTATATTATTTTATAATAGTAGTTTGCAAGGTTAATTTAGTCAGTGACATTTTGAATTCTAAGATTTTATGAGTTGGTTCAACAGGTTTTGGAGTGAGTCATATAATGCATATGTCGATTTCATTCATAAATTCCCAGGTCGATAAATGCACTACATACCTGGTCCAAGCAGGCCATGAGTAACGCGAATGGAGGTCAAATTAACATCACATCATCCAACGAAAACATTTGTACTGACAGAAAAGGTCAGACTGTTTTTGTTCATGATTGGTTAAAAGGGGAGCAGCTGATTTTGGTTTGCTGATGTTAGTATTTCGAAATAATAATAATTCACTAAAAGACTGAAATCACATTCTAGAAAATACATTCGACATTCTGTTGAAAGCTTCATAATTTTTCTGTAAAAAGGAAGTAGAACGCGAAATATTTCATGCTGCAAGTTCAATCAGACTTATAAGAGATTCATTGAGGATCTTGATTTTATTTAATTAAATTCGTAATTATTAGTTGGAATTTCAGAGTGCGAAGAATATTTATTCAAAGATATTCGTATATTAATAGCCGAACATTGATTATTGTGAGTTTATTCAAAAGACAGTTGGATATTTATTATAGTATTCAAGAAACAATATTATTTTGGATTGTACCGTGATGTCACCAAAAGACATTTGGATTATGTTGGATTTTTCCGTAAATTCACTTAAAGGCATTGAGATTCAAGATAGTGATTTCCTCTGTACTGTTGACATATAAAGTGGTGCTGTACAGTTTCGTATTTTGCATCGGGTTAGAATTTTAAACAAATAGAATTTCCCCGGGTTTCCTCACTAGTTATACTGGCTATTTAAAAAAGACCTTGTATATCTTAGGTATTGTTCAAAGAATCTTTAATTCCATTTATTTTGGTGTATGATTGATGGGTGTAATATAGGATATAAAGCATACAACTTGGCCATACTCCAGATGTGCATCTTTCAAACAAGTGCTAGCTCCACGTGGTCATTTTCGCTTCCTGAACTTTAGAGGTAAACTGTTAAAAAAAAGAGCCGATAACATTTTTTACATTTTATATATTTGGTAATTCATTCATTGCACTTTCAGAAGCTGGTATTGTCTAGTCTGGCAAAATTCATTTTCCCTATTTTAATAGCTGCTAAGGATAGTGTACTTTAGACAAATTCAGGCTGATTTTTGGAGCACAAGGGAGCAGTCATTTTAGTTAGCAGTGTGCTAAGATCATTTACAATTTCCAAAAGTACAATATCCAAAGAAATGTCAGTCACATTACATCAAAGTAGCATAAAGGTATGCCAACATTCTCTCCACTGTGCATGTTTTAAATGCAAACAACTTCACCTTACATACGTCACTCTCTCAAAAGTACATAATAACTGGTGAGCGCCCCCTTAAAGAGCACATAGGTATCGTTATTGTATGATTTAATTTTGATTGTATGACTGAAATATTTAAGTCGCAATCATCAAAACAGTCCTTTTGAGTAATTCTCCTGTATTTTCCCCCTCAGAACAGTATTTATTAGTGTCAGTCTCAAACAGGTAGAGCCTCCCCCGCCACTTATCATAAAAGGTGAGCTATTTTGAAAATGCGCATTGCATTTTGTCAACATAGCAACCAGTGTTATGCTGAAAGACAGGAACATGAAACTAGCCGTAATTATTCCTGAGATGTAAACAATAAATTTTAGAGTTTGAAAAGGGATGAAACAGGTGAGGTTCATAAAGGTCAAAGGTCAAAGGGTAAAATATTAGCTTATTGTTTAATATGGAAGAAAGCAAATTTGCTTTGTCATCATTTATTTTTTAATTTCATTGCAAATAAATGAAAATAATCATTTTCACTATATATTTCTTTTCCTTAATGCAACAGTTTTAAATTTAAGTTGACTTTATTCATATATTCTAAGACTTCTAATTTCCCCATAATTAAGGTCACTACTCACACAAACATGCTTCATGGCAAATTATGTAAGCAAGAGTAAAATAAGCATAATTAGTTTATTGTCATGCATAAAATCAGTGTTGATGTACCATTTTATTCAGAACATCATACATAATAAAATGAAAATAAGAACAATAATTGCATAAATTTTTATATTTGTTTTAAGGTGGCGCTCTACAGTTTCGTATTTTGCATCGGGTTAGAATTTTAATCAAATAGAATTTCCCCGTGTTTCCTCACTAGTTATACTGGCTATTTAACAAAGACCTTGTATATCTTAGGTATTGTTCAAAGAATCTTTAATTCTATTTATTTTGGTGTATGATTGATGGGTGTAATATGGGTTATAAAGTATACAACTTGGCCTTACTCCAGATGTGCATCTTTCAAACAAGTGCTAGCTCCACTTGGTCATTTTCACTTCCTGAACTTTAGAGGTAAACTGTAAAAAAAAAGAGCCGATAACATTTTTTACATTTTATATATTTGGTAATTCATTCATTGCACTTTCAGAAGCTGGTATTGTCTAGTCTGGCAAAATTCATTTTCCCTATTTTAATAGGTGCTAAGGATGGTGTAATTTAGACAAATTCAGGTTGAGTTTTGGAGCACAAGGGAGCAGTCATTTTAGTTAGCAGTGTGCTAAGATCATTTACAATTTCCAAAAGTACAATATCCAAAGAAATGTCAGTCACATTACATCAAAGTAGCATAAAGGTATGCCAACATTCTCTCCACTGTGCATGTTTTAAATGCAAACAACTTCACCTTACATACGTCACTCTCTCAAAAGTACATAATAACTGGTGAGTGCCCCCTAAGTAGATTATTGTTATCACTCGGACTACATTTAGGAACGTATTCGGATTACCGCAGATCTGTTGGAATTGATTAAACATTTTCGGAAAAGGAATTCATACCACACTGTAAGTTATTTTTAATTCCTTCACTTTGTATTTTAAGGAAATAAATTAATATTTTCAATATTGGAAACTTGTTGTTCTTTCCAGTGATGTGGTAGTGCCCCTAGTACGTAACAATGCATTTCTCTTGTCACTGACGTGAGAAAGCACGTACTCATTTAAAAATTCAGTTTACTATCGTAACCCGCTAAATACAAACTAGAATTTGCCATTCTCTTCTTTGTCGCTGCCCTAATAAATAGTATTGTCTCCATTGGATAAAGTTATTGTCTGTGCCTGCATGTTCTACATATATGGCAAGAAAATGACTTTTAGTGGAGATACGCATCAGTCATGTGACCAGTTTCACCATAATATTGACAGTGGTCATCAGTTACGTCCTTCAAGTACATGGAATTTCTATTCATGTAGCGAAGTAATTTCCCTTTGTACTCAGGTGGATTCCGATTTTACTGTTTAAGCGTACGTTCGCTGTTTTGTGTATTTAAGATAAGAGAAAATCCCGAGGTGCATAATAAGAATGAAAGTTGCACCGAAAACTGTCAAGATATTGTTCACTGCATTGATTGCAGGAGTTACACCTAAAACTGTAATGCTTCGTTCAGGGTAATTGTTTAAACTGTATGGCACATTGTATACCATCAAAGTCCTCTTTAGTTTTGTGTTGTTGTTTGGATTTCACTGGTAGCGTTTCATTCTACTAACGAAATATTGTTTTGTATAGAGATAAGTCCACCTGAATAATGTTTGAGTGACTTTCTATTTTAGCTGCTTGGCTTTTCTTCACGTCAGTATTTAGAAGCGTTAGTGGTTTAACTCCTCTCAAAACAGATGAGAGGTCTGTTCTGCTTTCTTTAGTTTTTACAGTGCATATTATCTTCGCTGGTTCTATAATTTAATAGAAACATTTATATTGGTGATGTACTATTGGCAGTGATAGATACATGTACTGATGTATGCTTAAAGTCATATGGCAAACATGCATTGACTTCTAGCACCTCGTTTGCTTGATCACTTTGTTGATATCTTCAAAACAATACATACGAGAAATCGTTGTTTTCATTTGATCTTTCTTTTTTACGTACTCATAATTATGTAGACATCATCAATTACCTTTCCGTTAGCGAAATTCTTTATTCAATTTTCCATATGTATTCTTCGTACAAAACTTGATATTTGATTTACATTTGTGTGCCAAATACTGATTTATTCTCCAATTAGAAGAAGTCTTTTCAGAATCTTTTTAACGTTTGTCGTCTTAACAAATTATCAGGTTTGATACAGGTTTAAAATAATGGCTGTTTATTGAAATGTATAAATCTGCACTTTCGTCAATTTTCGACACAATTCCATTTGTAATTTCAGATTTGTGATATATACAAAATATTAATTTTTGTTTTTCAATGTGCATGACACATTAAAAATATTTTCATACTACTATGAATTGGTTTTTGAAGTCCGGATAACTCGTTTTTTCTGTTGTTGTTGGATAGTTTCTGGCATGATTATGCAATTCACCTGTAACAGTGGATAGTTTCTGACATCATTGTACAACTCAACTGTCATCTGGATTATTTTAGAATGTCTGATTAGACTTAGCGTTCTCATAACGGATTATGCTAATACCCGCGCAGCTCAGTTAGTTAGAAGCTCTCGTTGAACACCAATATGCTTGGCCATTTCGCAATACATTATATAAACATTTCCGGTCTCTTCAAAAATATTGGACTACGTTAAGATGGCCTTCTTAACGAAATGGTCATTAAAAAAACAGCTAGTCTATTTTGTTTCAGGCGGGACATTTCATCATAATCATATTTTTGTAGTCATCGTTGAAATATTTCAGTTGAATCATGATACATATATACTTAAATAGGATGCCATGTTGATGCATCGAATGGATCGAAGCAATACTATGTGTACATGTCTCTGAGTAGAAATTTATGTTCTCTCTGTTAAAACCGATGGGCTTTTTCAAAGGACATTCTCTACACTTGTAGGTAGTAGGTCAAGAGCTTTCTATATAAACCAATAGCTACCCACGAATCTAAATATTCATTTTACAATGATCTCTTCTTCTTCATTAAATTTGTCAACTATGAAGACTTTTACAAGTTATGTATTTTAATCTGCTTTGATAATGACCTTTTACATCATTCCCAAAGTCATAATGCACTCACTTCTTGCTACGGAGGTGGCTATTAATGAATAATGGGATCAGTTTAGCATATCTGTAGTGTAGACTACTGTTGCTATGAGCGTGACATCTAAACAGTCTAATCAAGTGAATGAGGTCGCTCTTTGTTGTCACTCACCTTATTTTTCAATATTTATTCCAACTGATGTGGCATGCATAGGTTCTGCGTCCCCTGATTTCAATTCTTTATAAACTAGTCTTATAATCCTTACATACACGTTGTAAAACACTTGAACGCACTCATTAATCCAATAAAAGACTGGATTGTATTATTTGTAGATTGCCCTCTAGTATGAAATTCTCAAAGGCGTATGATTTGTAGTTTTCTCTATCCAGTTATTTTTGTGCTATTTTGTCTTCATTAGATTTAACCAAAACGCATTCAACATCACAATGACAACATAGGAAAACCGTTCTGTGTTTGTCTTGAAATTCATGACGGAGCCATTTCGGGCACGATGTCGACAGTGCGTCATGCTTTGAAGCACAGCTCTTACGTTCGGTCAATTGTTTAAGCTGACTTGAAATGACAAATATTTCTGGCATATTTACGTTTTCAATGCGTATTCATTTGTCATGATAATAATCTCCATATATCCCTAATTTCCATGTAATGATATTTGCCTACATCATCTAAAATGATAAACATATCAATCATTCGATATCTTTTCTGCTCTAGTATGCTAAACAACCTAAGTTAATTTATATTTTGAACTGATCTTACCTATTAAAATGATAAATTTAGATAGTTATCCTTTATACCCCTAAATTTGTAATTGAATACAGATCTTTCAAAGTGTGAAAAAATTAGGAGGCGTAAATGGATTTCGCATTCTACACCAGATAAGTGACTGTAAGTTAGAAGAGTCTGACAAAGAGTTGGAAAATGGATTTGTGTTTAACGAAAATATCAGTATTAAGAGAATGCTGGACGGTTTTAGTCGTGGTCTAGACATATTTGCATGATTTTCACAAGCTTCCTGGTCAATGCAGGTGTCGAAACAAAACTTAAATAAGTTTAAACCAAATATTAAAATCCTAAATGTAAACCAAAAGTAACAGTGAATATAGCTACATTTCTGAAATGGTATATCGTCTTTGATTAAATAAACTAAATTAAAATCATCGTTAATACTATAGCATGTATCGCTCCATACTGTTTCCATCCGTTTTATACAGTATTCTTTGATACAAAATTGTAGAATTTAAGATGGAACCATCATTTTTATTTCTTTCGTTTATCATTGAATTTTAGCGCAGTGTATATTTTTCCGAATCGTATTTCTTTGTAAGTGAGGTACAGAAGTACGAGAACACCACATGCTCATATTTTTCCAAATCATATCTGGCGCAGTTGTTTTATACTGTAAAGAATGTTCTGCTTATAAAAAAAGCAGTCGCTGATAATACAATGCTTTGTGACAGATTGGAGCTAGCCTATTCTGGAGAAGTCGCTATTGTATTCAAAATAGAGCTAGACCATTCCAGAGAAATCTTTACTGAATTAAAATCACTTTATTTTTGGAGAAGTCACTGGATCATTCGCCTTTCTAATTCAACTTTGTCTAGCAGCGGAGTGAAACCAAGCTGCACCAAACTCTTTCAAATTCTTCATTAAAGTCATTTTCGAGAGAGGTATCAAGAATGGACAAACCAGTCACCAACAATAGCGAATGCACCAGAAGCGGCCAAATCTATAATAATTGCATGCGTTTACGCTCGACTGAATTCATTATTGTTTGCTCTGTTTTCAAGAATAAAATGACATCTCAACTTTGATCACTATAATAACGAGATGCGCTGCAGGATCAATATTATCTTTGACATGGGTCATATGGATGAAATGATCAAAACGTTTTACCTATATGTTTTGAACCTACTGCATCGGAACTATATAATTGATGAATCCTTACATACATACATATATACACGCATCCAGCATGCATGCATACATAAATAGATACATATATACACACGCATACATACATGCATACATACATACATGCGTGCATGCATGCATGCATGCATGTATAAATACATACATATATACACACACACATACATACATACATACATACATGCATGCATGCATACATAAATACATACATATATATACACACATACATACATACATACATACATACATACATACAGACAGTCAAACAGTCAAACAGACACACAGATATATGACTATGGAGAAAAGGAATATATTGTCTGAAAATGACGCCCTTGTCTTCCATGACAATTTAGTGTTGTAAGTCGATAAGAAAGTGTAGAAAACTATTTTCGACTTCTGTACATTTATCAGAATGAGAACATCTTATATTCTTAGGGATGGTGAGTTTGTCCATGGCAGGTATAATGCTTAAAGTCTAAATTCAGATAATGGCGAGGTCATTAAGTGACGGTGATGAAAATCCATCTGCCTACCCGAATACTGTATTTAGTCGTCGAGAGACATTCTTTACGGTAAGATCCGTGGCGATTCTAAAAATAGATCATTCATTTCATTAAATCCTAGCCATAAGATGTACATAAAACAGACAAAAACTACACCATAAATCTACCGTCTCCAATTGTTTCATTCTCTTCATACGAATAATCCAGGTATGAAAAGTTCTTATAACCGAAATACAGCTTTAAGATCCAAAACAGTCTTTCTACATATGTGTCGATAAATT